>MKEJ01103721.1:0-15128 GCA_001753735.1 Embelia ribes | reverse complement strand
TTGGAGACATTGTGTATATTTCCCTATACTATGTGAGTTGGGCAGGTTTGTTCTCATTATTATATCATGTGACCACTGTTTACCATGATTCCCTCACGACCCGAGGTCACCGATTTTCGGGGCGTGACAAGATAAGTGAGAGAACACTGAGTCTTATGACTCAATACATTTGCTACCACATTCGCCTTCCTAGGATGATACTCGAGATCAAAATTATGCTGATCCAAGTACTCTATCCACCTCTGCTGACGGATATTCAGATCCCGCTACGTAAACACATACTTAAAAAATTTATTATCAGAATATACCTCAAACTTCTCGTTGTACAAATAATACTACCAACACTTCAATGCAAAAACAACAACAACAAGTTCAAGCTCAAGAGTCGGATAATTCTTCTCATGAATTTTTAACTTTCGATGCGCACATGCCACCACTTTACTAAGTTGCACAAACATGCAATCCAATCCCTCTTTTAACGCATCACAATATACAGTCTAACTGATACCTAGCTCCGAAATGATCATAATTGGAATTGATGTCAATAAAGCTTTCAAAGTAAGGAAAGACTCCCCGTATTGAGCATTCCACTCGAACTTCATACCCATATGAGTTAGCTTGGTCATTGGGGTATCCAAATGCGAAAAATCCCAAATGAACCAGCGATAGTACCCCATAAGACCTAAAAAACTGTAGATTTTGGACACAAATTTTGGTAATTCCCAGCCGGTAATAACCTCAATTTTTGACAGATCAACCGTCCTACCATTTTTGGAAACAACATGACCAAGAAAACACACCTTACACAATAAGAACGTGAAAGAACAACATCCAAATGTTCATGATGTGCCTTTTCAGTAGGCGCATAGACAAAAATGTCATCGATAAACACAACAAAAAAAGCGATCAAAATACAGCTGAAACATATAGTTCATCAAATTGATGAACACATCCAGCGCATTAGTCAGACCAAACGGCATCATAAGAAACTCAAAATGCCCATATCGAGTACTGAAAGCAGTTTTCGGAATATCATATTTTTAAACACGCAACTAATGATACTCTGAACACAGTTCAATCTTCACGAGAAATTTAGAACCCTACAATTGATCAAACAAATCATCAATCCTAGGTAAATGATATTTATTTTTCACGGCACACAATTCAAGTTACAATAGTATATACACATCCACATGGTGCCATCTTTTTACGGCACGAACAATGCAGGAGCACCTCATGGAGACGGACTGCACTGAATGAAACCATTTGACTTCAGGTTCTCGATCTAGATATACAACTCATCTAACTCAATCGGAGCCAACTGATATGGAGCCATAGAAATAAGATAAGTTATTGGAACCAAATCAATAGAAAACTTGATTTCCCTTTCGAGAAGAAGCCCAGTCAAGTCATTAGGGAACACATCTGCAAATTCACATTCCATGGGAAAAGAATTGAATCCCGACATCAACTCATATGAAAGAGTAAGACTAGCTACCATACATGCCATACTAGCCTAAGCCTTACGAGCATAAGGAAGAGAAGGTAAATGCTCCCCTTGATAACACACCTCAAAACCCGACACAGTTTTTATCGAAACCCATCTCTGCTCGCAATCAATAATAGCATGAAAGTGCGACAACCAATCAATGCTAATAATGATATCAAAGCCTAGCATAATAAATACAACAACAATATATTTAAAATTTTGATCAACAATTATCAACTCATACTATCGACACACACTACTGGTACCAAATACATGCTCCCCAGACATATCAATATATATAGGAGTGCTCAACTCCTCAACAGGCAATTGCAACATATACACAAAATGTGCAAAATTGAATGAACAAGAAGCACTAATGTCAAATAACACGTGTGCCCAAGTAGAAAGTAAAGATTGTATACGTTGCACTATGTAAGGCTTTGTAACCTCTGGTCTCTGCGGCATAGCACAAACACGAGCCTAATATATCTGGTCTTATTGAAATCCCCTATGAATACCACCACTACTACCCCAAGAAGGTCCCGTACCCTAAGCAGAATATGAAGTAGGAGGAAGAATGTACGGTATCATCAGAGTTGCAACAGGAGTAGAAGATGGAGCAGATCTAGGTGAACTGTTCGGAACAGCAAACCCCTTAGGATACCTTGACTGCATGTGCCCCTTACCCTCTTACCTCCTACATGCCACCAACAGACACATAGCCTGTATATGATCCTCTACACCACAAAAGGTTACATATAGTAGGAAGAAAACAATCATGAGACAGATGACCTTGCTGGCCATAACGGTAGCATCCCAAACTCTGCACTGTTGGGCTGAGAAGCAGAAACTGGGCAGACCGGGGTCACCTACCATGAAAAGGAGCAAACAATGAGTCACAGGATCTCTTTCAACCCCAGCCCTGGCCAACACTCGCACTGCCTCCCCCACCAATGCTAACACTACCACCATTGCCACAGTAGCTCCCAGAAATAGCCCCCGCATTAGAAATAGGTAGAGAGCTAGAAGACTAACCTGAAGGCCTAAGAGAAGAGCATCAAGAATTTGCTGCCTCTCAAGTAAACTCTTCTCAACCTTCATCCCCGCACTCACACTGTCCTCATAAGACTTATGCAACCCTAAAATTGCTATGCTTTTTATAGCTTGGCATAAGCAGCTCTCAAACCTATGCACACGTCACTCCTTAGTAGCAACAAGCTCGGGTACATAATGAGAAAGGCTAGTAAAGTCTCCCCATTATTGTTGCACCATTGTATTCTTCTTGACCAAATTTACAAACTCGGTCCTCTTTCTCTCCTGAAGAGTATCGAGAAAGAACTCTTTGAGGAACGAGCTCCAAAATGCCTCCCATTTACCTCCTCAACCACACACTTCCTCATGGCCCTTCCACTACTTGATCGCTTCCCTGTGTAAGAAAGATGGCACCGTAGTCATCTGCAAATGATCATCTTGCATCCCGAGCGAATAGAAAATATGTTCTATCTTCATAAACCAATGCTCTAACATAATAGCCTATTCGTCATCCCTGAACATCGGAGGATCCGTATTCCTAAATTGCATCTGTGCCACCGAGGCTTATGTCTTACCACTAGATCCACTCTCCCTATGTGGGCTTTTTGCCAAATTTTGGAACACCTCCTTCATCATACGTAACATACTAGAGGAATCCACTTCTTGTTGGAGGACATTTCCACCACCCGGTTGCGGAATAAAATTTATTTCCACTTCAGGTTGCTTACGTATTGGATCACGGGGCACTTATTCCTTGCTTTCCTTACTTCTCCACAGTTTGTATCTCAGCTTCCCGAGCCCGAGCAAGCATAACCTCTACATCATCAATATCGCGACCATCCACCCTTCCACTACGGCCACCACGTCGTCCACCAATACCGCCTCATCTACCACCACCACCACCACCTCGAGCCATGAAGACAATGAAAGCTTTCCAAAATCTTCACACATCACAAATAAGAACAAGTAAAACATTAGTTAAATTCACACAAATGATTTACTCTGCGCAACGCCTTTATAAAATATATTCAACGCCCATACAATATACAACTCCATGAAATTATAACATACTATACATGAAACATTGCAAAGCACGCCATGCCTATGCTCATGTCCCTGCCACAGACCCACCCGCAAGCTTCCAAAGTTTACATAACTTGGTTAGCTCTGATATCAACCTGTCACTCCCCAAATTACGGAAAACTCAGGGGTGAGTATTTTCCATTTTTAAAGAAAAGGAAAAGAAAAATATATAGTTTGATAGCTAATGAAAAGTGAAGGAAAACACGCTAATTCGCCACATTCACACAATATATTCTACTACAGTAATATCAAAATGAGCAAAAGTAAAATATACATATATCTGCTAACATGTAAAATACCGATACCAACGATAAACGTAAACACCTTGTTTGCAATATACATAAAAGTGAAATGCTCGTCAATATACCTAACATATTATACCTTATTCTAACATAATTAAATACTGCCACATAAGGTTATAACGAGCTGTAATATGTCAATAGATACATTAAGTATATAACAACTACTCGCTAATAAAACGACTACACATAAGGCTACAAAATAATACATCAAAATTAATCTTCAACACATATCTGCACAATGCATGTCCAACTCAAGGACGACCCTCACCACTCGCCTCAGCACTTGCATCGCAATATAAGTATAATATACCAAAAAAAAAAATATACGAGTTAGCCTTCTAGATAATTTGATAAATGTGATGTTATATGGTGCCTTAAGTGTAACATGAATGCACATAATAGGTATGAATGTGATGTAATGATATGCCAACATATGCACACTAACTACCCTCGCCAACACACCCTCGGGACTATATCTCTTTCCCTTTTCAAACACCTTATGATTCACCTCCCGCGTGGTAAAGCCAATCATAACCTTCATTGATCTGTTACCCATGTGGTAACGCTAATCAATGGTCAATCCCAATGCAGGTTTTTCAACTTTTACTATAAGGCGTCGAGCCTTCAGTTTAAATTAAATTTTCTTGTAAATAATTCGACACTTGTCCTGAAAAGAAATAAAAATGGACTCAACCTCATGAATGCAACATACCACGTATTCTTAAAACTTTGCTTTAAATTGAACAATGCATTTTCCACACATAAAAAGGTATCATCTTATTCACGCTATCGCATTTAAAACCTCACTTTGAAGTCATTTTCAACCTCACAACATATCGCATTCAAATTTCATTTGAAACATGACACACTTTTACATGAATATATGATATATGCATCAATATAAATTATGTTCTACTCCTACACATGCTTGAATTATAAAGTAAGTATCAAAAGAAATTAACATAAACAATAAGTAATTAAACACATAAGCCAACACAAAAATTACATATTAAAGTACAACACATAAACTCCCGCTTATACTGTTATTCTATAGACTACTTATTCCTTACTTCGCGCTAGAAAATACCAAAGCAGCATACAAAATTTCCCTCAAATCTGCCTTCACTTCGCCTCATGATTTGATATAGGAAATGACTTCAGATCAACACACACCTAGTTATAAGAATGATTTATGCAAGATAAGGAACAAGAAAAGAAACATATTTCAACTTACCCCTAAGTCACGGAAATCAAGACATCATGAACGAACAAAACTTGAAGCAAGATCACCTTAAAAGAATGATCAAGCAACAAGGATTCCAAATATGTACTTTAATTTGACATACAAAAACTTGTGATAGATGAAACAAGCCCAAAATGATTGAAGAAAACCAAAATCCCCAAATCACCCCCACACTCTCTCTCTCTCTCTCTATCTCTCTCTCTCTCTTTTCCCCTTCTATCGCAGAGAAGACGGAGACCCCGCCGTCGATGGCCACATCGCAGTCCGCCCGATCCTCCGACGGCTCCGCCTCCGACTCGCTGTCGCCGTCGTCCAGTGGCCTCGCCGCAGCCGATCTATCCAATTCGTGGCCGGCAACTCCCAAAGAACCCGAGTTTCAGGTCAGATCGCTGATGTTTTCTTATTCCGAATGTTTTATAATCTCTATTTTCGTAATTCGAAATTTAGAACTAGAAAATTCGAGTGTATTTGATGATGTTGAACCTCACATTCAATTGAAATTTGGCGCCTCATTTTCGAATTCTTGTCAAAATTGCACCCTAGTATTAAGGGGCAGAGCCAAGAATTTTAGTGTGGTAGGTTATAGTAACTAAAAGCTTAAGCTGTTAGTAGAAACGCGTCATTAAATGTTATATTCGACGTGTTCCTCCGCTTGTGGCATATTTGTAAGCCAAACTAGTGCAATTCAAATTTGATTGGGTAGCGGTGATATTTGAACTTGAAATACTCTGGTAATATGTTAGGTGATATGCGACCACCTCATCTAAAAGTTTGCTGTTAAGGGGAGGTGCTTCAACAAAATTAGAATACTAGTAATTTATGATCTTGAAATTCCTAGTTAATTGAACTTTTAGAGCACCTCATTTTCTTTCTGTTGTCAACATTGTACCCTTGTAATGCATATAATGAGGGGGGAAACTTTCTTATTGATGTTGGTATGAATTAGCATAAAGGCCTATGTATAGTAAAAGAATTACTATGAGAGGCAAATCATAACATAGCAATACGGAAGTAAGCTAATTAGGGACGGACCCAGGACACATAAGTATAAATTTTACGGAGATGACTGAACCTACTTAAAAAAAAGAATTACATTATAAATTCAAAACTAAAATTACAAATAAAAAAAATTTCACTAAAGATTTTGGCGCAAAAAAAATTATGGGGATGACTGTAACTCCCCTTTAGCAAACTAGTAGTTCTGTCCTTGAAGCTAATTGATGACTAATTGATCGATTTGAACAAGAAAATTTCTATTAACAAGTTAAGTGAAATATCTTTCTCCTCTCTATATTATTTGACGGAGCACAATTTGTGGTCTTAGTGGTGCGTGGTTGCCGCCTTTTTAAGATTACTTTTTGACTGCATTTAAAATTTGTGGAGCCTACAAGAGGAGATTAAAATTTGTTGAAATGTGCTTGGATATAAGAGTATATATGATTGCCATCTCCCTAAGATTATGACAAATAGTTTAGCACGGTATTGAAGCAAATTGAGGTCGTGGTTTCAAGTCTCATCGTTGCGTAATTGCAAAAAGTGATTGCAGTTTTTTGCTTTCAAAGTAGGCCACAAGTGAGGGGGTGCATTGAGGAGAAATAATATGTTGCCCATCTCCCTAACAACTTTATCTTTTATGTCAGATGGTGGCATGTAGTTTAACTGCTGAAAATGAAGTGGTATAAGTTCGTTGTCAGGTTTTGTGATAATACTGGTTAATGCAGCTCTGCTATCCCCTTTATATCAAGTAAAAAATGAGACTGTAAAAATGTTTGGAATTTTTCTTTCCCTAATGACATTTGCTAGTAGTTTTAACTGCAATTTGATTAGGTGTATTTGTATTTCAGCGACAGTTGTCCCAGAGGAGTGAAGAGTATAGGCAACTATTTCGTCTCCCAGCCGAAGAGGTGAGTGAGCAAAGAACGTTGTATATTCAATTTCATGGCGTGTTGTCTTTATCTTTCTTTTGTTTATTCTGTCTAATTAATTTGTAAAATCTATGTAATTGACTGGAAAATACAAAGAAAAATTTCCACTTGTACAGCTCTTATGGATGAATGAACGTGTAGCTACGTGACTTGGTGAGTGATAAGAAACTTATAATCTGGGGATCCCTTTCTCCGATTCCTTTCGCTGCATCAATTGTAAATAATATTTTTTCACTACTAAAATTCTTTTAGTAATGGGCTTTTGGTTGAATGTGGTACTTTCTAGCCAAAACCGTGCACGTTTCTCTCTCCTCTCTCTCCCCCTCCTGGTGCATGATTAATCTATATTATGTTTTTCTTTTTCACAGGTTCTTATTCGAGATTATAATTGTGCTTTGCAAGAAAATTTCCTTCTTCAGGTAATTTTGCCTTCACAATGACTTTGATGATTGATCCGTGTAAACGCTTCATTAATAAGTCAATTTATGTTATGCATAGATTTATCCAAAAAGCCCCTTACTTTGCTTCTGTGAAAGGAATTGCTGCTTGTTGCCATATGGTCGTGTTAGTTGCCCTAATGTACTTCTATCCATGTCCAAATGCACATGAAATTTCAGCAAAGCGCAGAACGGAAAAATGGAAAATGGAACACAGAAGCTGTAGCACTGTATCGTTGATTTGATTCTGAATGTTAAATTTGTTGATTGTTTGCAGGGACACATGTACATATTTGACCATTATATCTGCTTTTATTCTAATCTCTTTGGATTTGAGACAAAGGTCTGTCGGCTAATCCTCCTCCTGATTAATTTTCTACTTTTGAGTCTTGCTTTGTGCAAGTTTTTTCGTATTTTGACTGGTTTTAAAGTACATTTCTCAGTATCTTTGTGAGGTTAATTGAAACTTTACATTTGGTGCGTTTATTGTCCAGAAAGTGATCCCATTTCATGAAGTTACAGCTGTAAAAAGAGCAAAGGCTGCAGGAATATTTCCAACTGCCATAGAAATTTTTGCTGGAGAGAAGAAGGTAATTTACATGACTTGCTGATTGGTGCCTTCAACTGCTTGCATGTTAAGGATCTCTTTGAAGGATTTGCCAGAAATACATCTTCATATTGTATTGTTGAGAACTTCCTAACTTCTTTAATATTGGCAGCACTTCTTTACATCTTTTTTGTCCCGCGATGATGCTTTTAAGCTAATTGAAGATGGCTGGTCGCAATATGGCAATGGAGTTAAAGACAACACAAATTTGCAGGTACTTCATTCACCTCATTTGGGAACTGGTACATCATGGAATCTAGTCTGAATAAGTAGGCTAATTCTTCTAGAGTTATTATTTCATATCATCTTTGTGCTGCTTTTAGTATAGATTGTGACATTCTATATTTTAAAATTATGTTCTTCACATTGTCTGTTATTTCGCTCTTCAGTCGCCTGGGTCCTTTGCAATGTTATTTATTCTGGACTTGTGGAGTTTTTCTGAGTTTTTTTAATCATAATGCCTGCTCTAGTAGGATTCTAGGGTTGTTTTGGATTTGTGGCTAAAGCCTAATTATGAGAGGGGTTGAATTTTGGTTCACGTAGTCTGGATTGGATTAGAGAAAAAAAAAATTCTGTAGTTTACAAGGTTATAAGGATGAATTTGAAGTATTTGGACGCAGTCCCACACTACAGCCAATGTTTGAATCCAAGATAGATTATTCTAATTATGCTCTTCTTATTTGGAGAAAATTAACTTAATCATGAAGAAAAGTTAATTGCGTGGATATTTATTTATGGCCTTGTACTGCCATCTAGTTAGTCTATAAAGATGAACGTGCGATATGTTGGTTTGCCCACAAATTACAAAACTAAATTATGTAACTAAACCCAATTCCTTAGTTGTTACAGAAGATTGACTGTTACCATGGCTTATAATATGTTGGTGATCTTTTCATGTACTCATGTTCTGGAAGTAGCTTCAAAGCCAAGAGAATGGAGATGTTGTGATTGAAAAGGCCAGTTGCTCCAATGACACAGTAGATGATGCAGATACGGGTCAGAGGTACTTCTATGATATTGATATTATTGCTAATAGAGTTCCCAATCATTTTTCTCACTACTATCATGTGAATTAGGCAGGACATCCCTCTCCCTGAAGATTCTAAGCTTCCAGTAGAGGTTGAAGATGAAATTGCTTCTTCTTCTGGTGTGCAACATCTTGTAGAAGACAATTTAGATATTGTTATAAATAACAGTTCTCCATCTCCCAGAAATAATATCGGTTGGGCTGAGGAGAATTCTGATGCTCCTAACGGTTAGTTTTTTTCTTTTTAAAAATTTTTGTTTTGGTCAGCCAGTTCATGAATTCTTAATACTCCCGGTATATTTAATCCTATCACTTCAGTAGAACAGTGTGGCCATTTTTTTGTAATAATACTATGGCATTTTTTTCTATGCATCCACATATATCTTGAGCATTATTAGACTATCGTAGATTCAATCACACTATCTTGTGATTTATAATGTCACATTCCGAAAAATTAGCAACCGTATTTGGCATTTCCTTTTACTTGTGCATTGTTAGTTACTTGTGCGTATTTATTAACAGTGTCTATTGATCTGTCCTATCTGTTTGGCATCCTTGCATGAATATCTTCTAGTAAAGGCCTGTGGAAAGAATTAAGTGCTTCTAAAATTATTAAATTACTGCAGTTAATGTTATTCTTTGCCATACAGTTAATAGATGTCCATTGTCACTTGAGTTGTGAAATTTATGTTTTTGCTTACTTGTCTCTATGTGCAGTGTCCAATGTGTGGACGAAGGTAGCAGAATCAAAGTTTCCGGTAGTATTTTCTTCTCTAGATGCTCTAATAGTAAACTTTTTGCAAATTTATGGTGTTATGCTGACTATGGTTCACACACGCCCTATTTCCTTCTCTCTTTTCCCCCTACCTTTCTCCACCTCTTAAGTGTATTTACTATGTACTCTGGTGCATGGATTTGTCTGACATGTCCTTTCTATCCTTGGGATTCAGATTACGGTGGAAGAGTTTTTTAGTTTATTTTTCTCGGATGATGCTTTTGGCTTTCTTGAATTGTTCCATCAAAGTTGTGGAGATAAAGGTACCTAGTAAATGTTTTTCAATGAAAAAAGGCTTATTTGGAAATGACCAATTTACTGATCACCTAGATAGTGGTTATCCCATGATTGCAGTATCTCTTGCTTTACAGATTTTAAATGCAGCTTGTGGCACCCACACGAAAACTTTGGCAATTCTCGTGATGTTTCATTTCAGCATCCAATTAAAGTTTATTTAGGTACTTCTTGGTATTTTATTGGAGAGTGCGAATTTTTTTTAATTTCTCCAGTGCATGGTTTGATTCCTGATCCTTATTCATTCGCTCTCAGGTGCAAAATGTGGAACCTGCCAGGAGGTTCAGAAATATCGTGTTTACAAAAACAGGTTTCTTCCCTTGTCTTGTGGTGTATGCGCAAACACTTTTTTGTGTAGCATATTTGTATTTGGTTTAGATCTTCTGGTGTTTATGGTTTTCTTATACCTATGAATCAAAAATTCATATTTTCTTGTCCACCGTATATGAGTTGTGTTATTGATGCATCATTTATTATAGTCTTTTTGTGTAGCTCTTTTTTTATTTGAAACACTTAGCCTTTTAGAAGTCTTAATTTTTTCACTTCAATGTCGAAAGAACGTACAAGATGTATATACTCTAAATTGACAGGCTATGTATGGGGTTTAATGTGCATGCTTCACAACATATTTCTCTTTGGCAATGGCGCGTTGTAGACCTAATTATGGTGGGGCAAAGTGAGGCTTAGTTCTGTAATTGTTGTGATCTTCAAGATCCACTTCTCAAAAATGCTCTTAAAAAGTGGGTTTAATCTTAGTTTTTAGTAAATAAATTTTAAAAGCTGATTTTAGAAGTGGTGTGGTGTTTGGTTAAGTATTTTTTCAGTACAAAAGGACGAAATTAATCATGTAGTGGGAACATAACAAGAATGTGACAAGTATTTTTTTTTGATAGTCAAAATGTGACAAGTATCTATAAGGATTTTCAAGGCTTGGATGATGATGATGATGAGTCGTAATGTGACAAGTATTATTAAGGTTATTCTTGTCATTAATGATAATAAAAGCATAATTAGCTTTTAAAAGTTTGTCCGCTCTCAAGGCTGCTTCTAAAAGCACTCCTGAAAAAGCAAAATTTGATTTTTAAAAGCAGGTGTTTTAACATGTACCAAACACCAAAGGTTACAAAATCCAAGAAAAACAGCATCCTTCAGCTATTGTGGTTGCTTTTCTAGATTATTATCCATTTTGGTCCCGCTTGATTGGATTTGCATTTTATGTTCTGGATATTTTTTTCAATAATCACGATGACAACTATCAAGTCGTTACTTAAAAACTTTGGGAGCGTATGACGTACTTAGTTGTCTAGTGTACTAGGTTACTACTTGTTCAGTTTTTAGTTGGTAATGTGTGTTGTTATTGACAAGTTCACTAAACATGTTGGTTTCTTTAATTTTTTGAATCTTCATATTCTGTCAACTAGATTTGTGTGCATTGAAGTTGTGTTGTATGCAACAGTTGTTAAATGACATATAATAATTTATCATATGGCAGTCATTTGGTGATTGAAACCATACAAAACGTCAGAGATGTACCTTATGGAGATTATTTCCATGTTGAGGTATGACGTATAAACTACGAGGTCAATTTTTTTTCTTTTTGAAGTACTTTAATATTGAAGATCATCTCCTTGCTTGGTTTGAGTTAGGGACTGGTGAGGATGGACCCACAAATTTTAACTTTCTTTTTTAATTTTTCATTAGACCATTGTAGAGACCTTTGGAACCACTTGAAAACTTTTGTTTGCCTACATGCTGACATCTCCTCTCGTAAGGATGCACACTTTTTTTGGCCAACATGATTGCACTCTATTAGTCTACGAAGCCAATTACTAAAACAAATTTGCCAACATATTCTCATGTAACCCACTACTTTAGAAATTGTGGCTGTCATAATCCAAGCACAACGTCATGCAGATCACTTTTTCGAGTGGCCCCTCTCCTCTCCTCTCTCTTCCTCTTCTCTCTTCTTTTTGACAAAGTTCTTTTACTTGGTTTTTTATTAGTGAGTTGATCAATCTTTTTACTGTCATGTTATTTTCTTTTGGATAACTTAGGGGCTTTGGGATGTTGAGAGAGATGGTGATGATTCAAGACGAAGCTGCATTGTGAGGGTATATGTGAATGTGGTTTTCTCAAAGAAAACTATGTTTAAAGGTGCGTCTTACACAAGATAGAGATATTTAGACATTTAGAACTCTTGGCCTTTCTTCTTAATATCTTGTACTTTGAATTTTGTGGCTAGTGTTACATTGTTTCTCTCAGTAGAAAATTTGGGAACACATATATGGCTGTCAAATCTCTATTTACTACATCAATTAGTTTGTTCTTTTAGTGTGTTTTTTTTCATGTTTTGATGCATTAAGTTTTGTTGCTGGTTTCTATTTCTCTTTTCGCTTCATCTGTTGCTAGGTGATCTATTATTCTAGTTACTTAGCATTTATAAGTTGTTTGCTGAATCATTTTAGTTATTGTAATGTTGTAAAATTCACCTATCTATTTGGATTTTCGAATTGTGTGTAGTATTTTTTTGCTATAGATGTTTCTAAACTTGCAAGCTTATTCTTTTTCATGTTTGGAAATCCTTGTTGCAGGGAAGATAGTGCAATCTACAATTGATGAGGCTCGAGATGCTTACGCAATTTGGATTAAAAACGTATTTATTGCTTCTAGTTTCTTGTATGTTCATTAGATTCCTGGTTTATCAAAAGAATTTTCCATCTAACCAAGAGTTCATGCCGCCTTTTCTCTTTAGGCACATAAACTGCTGAAGCAAAAGAAACTTGAGGAGGAAGAAGGTAGGACTGCTAAATTGAGATATTTCGTAGGGATGTAGGATATTATTGTCAACAACACTATTTACTTCACATGTTTCAGTTGATGTAATAATGATGATGCTCCCATTCTTATTTCACTCTCAAATAAAGCAGCTGAAGGTCGTGCGACTAACTCCATTGTGAATGGCGAAGTGTGTGACGATGTACTAGTGAGATCTGGTGGAACTTTGGAAAGGCCAGAGCCTGCAGGTAATATAAGAATGTCAACTGCGTTGGTGGGCCCAAAAGACAACGATCCAACTCGTGTACCCTCGCCAGAAAGTTTCAACGCGGCCACTTCACTAGCATTGTTTAGAGAATCTATGTCAAAATTCTATGCGTCTTTGAAATCTCGAAGCCAAGTCCCTCTGATACTTGTTATTGCCTTTGCTTTGATTCTTCTATTAATGCAGGTATGCACACATGAAACTTGCCGATGAATTCATTGTCTTGAACTTATTTAATCAACAACTGGATTAGAATTTCGTTCGGCATTTTGTTTTTGCGGTTGTGTGTCAGTCCCTATATCTCCTTGGTTTCCAAGGGCATTGTTTCTGTGTTTGGCTTTCGTCTCCTTTTGGTACCTGAAATATTTTTCTTTTTCTGCAGCTAACCATCGTTGTGCTCCTAAGTAGACCACAAAATGTCCAACTGGTTCCTCAACTGGATTACTCAAGTTCCTCAAGTGAGAGAAAGTATGAAATGATGACTTGGATGGATAAGCGGATTCAATATTTCAAGGAAGAGATGCTCATGGTAGAGTCTTTGATTGAAAAAATGAGGCGCGAGCACAAACTTTTAAAAGCACAATTGGATGATCTCGAGCGCCTTAGAAGGCTTCAAATGGATTAGATCCTCTGTATACAGTCATTCTACTGCGAGCACGAGTTCATTTCATGATTATGTTGGCACTCTGTTTTAGGTTCTGCATTCAAATGTAAATTGAACGTTGTGATTCGATCCGGTTGAATTTGAGAAGCGAAAATTTCAATTTGACTCGTGAACAAGTGAGGACCTATATTTCTTACTCGATGGGGGTAAGACTTCCCCTTAATATGTACTTGGAGCCATTCATGGATAAATAATATTGGTGGTTTAATCAAGAGTTCAATAATTTCTGTACAAAATTTTTCAATTTAGCAGACATGATTGTTACTGCCCGCCTTGTAACATTGATTTCAATAACTTTGTGACTTTTCAAGGCTCTAGGTGATGGTGCTGCTTTTTCCCGAGTCAGTTACATTTGGCTTGTCACTTTGCAATTTAAATTGTAAGTAATCATTTGATAAAAATAATATTAAAGCTTAAACGCAGCGTTGACGCACTAATTTCTTCACTTAGTTTGGTGCATCAAATTTTAAGTTGGGTCGATTGTATGATTTCAACTTTAAACTGCATTTTCTCACGTTAGGGAGTTGGAAATTTCCAAAGCACTTTTCTGTTAGCTCTAATGGTTTTATGAGCCCTGCGATCATTCATAATCACAAGTGAGAGTCACTAGGGTGTAAACGAATCGAACCGAGTTGAACTTGAGGTTGTTCGGGTTCAGTTTGTGAGCTCAGATCCATGCTCAATCTCGGGTTCAAGTTATCCATAGGCCTTGAGCTTGGGCTTGTTTAATATTGCTCAGCTCAAGCTCTTATTCGAACTCGCTTTTCCAAAGCTCCAACAAATTAAAACAAATTTTGTTATATGTTCAATATCCAACCCAATAGAGAATGTCCAGTCATTAAAAGTCTAAGTAACTTAGGCTTTTACTTTTACCTTTTTGATCAGAAAGAGTTTTTAAATTGTAAGAACTCATAAGAATTTGCAATCCCGACTGTGGGATTAATAACACGTAAACAAAAAAGAGTTACTTGTATAATATGTTTACTTAAGTAACCATAATTTTAATAAATAAGTTCTCTTTTTTCATTACTCATTACATATATATACATATTTATTTATATATAATATATATAGCTATAAAATATGGAAAGTTGGGTTCGTGAGCCAATGAGCCGAGCTATATAGAGCTCTTACTCGGCTCGTTTACTAAACGAGCCTAAAATTTTAGACTCTTGCTCAGCTCTTTTATCAAACGAGCCGAGCATTTAAC
>MKEJ01103717.1:0-18132 GCA_001753735.1 Embelia ribes | reverse complement strand
TAGCTTGATAGGTTTATTTGTATTTCGAGCATGGTGTTGTTGCTTGATTTATGTATTATGTATCTATTACTATAAGGATGATGCTGTATTAGATATTTATATTGCACATATTTGTATTATGGCAGGATGTCGGAATGAGATTAGGTTATTGTTCTGTTTTCTTTTCTTTCAATTCACGTTCCCGGGTTTATTGCGATTCGGGGTATGATAGAAATATTCGGAAAAAACTATTTGGTTGGGACAAGTTTTTAAATTCTTAAAATTTTGGGTAACAAAAAAGTTTTGGTTTGAGATTGGGATTCAATTGTAAAATTTCAGGATTCTCGAAATATATAAAATATTTTAATTTTATATATAATTTATTATTATTATTTTTGAAATTAAAAATTTTATAAAAGAAAAAACAACAAGATATACATAGAAGTTCCAAATAAGCTCAAAGACAACAAAATAACTTAACCACCTGAAACATGAAATCATTAGCTAGAATTTAAAAGAAAGCTTACTCTAAGAAAATTTTCACCATTGCGGCTAGAAAAAACCGACTAACAATGTCAATTCACTCGCCACAGTTAGACTTTAAAGACGAACAATTGATTAAGTTTCAGAAAGGAGAGAAATTAAACGACAATCTATCCTTAACATATGATAACTCTCACAATCTAAGATGATATATTATTTATTTAAGCATATACCAAAACGATGTTGTTTTGGTTGACCTCCCAGAATTTTTATTTTCGGTTTTAGGATTGGGAGCAAGGCTAATCCGATTTTGGTTTTGGTTCGGTTGCTCGCTAAATTCGATTCAGGATTGTTTTCTTTTCTTTTTTTCGAATTTGGGGTATTTTGATTTAGAAGCAGTAAACACCCCTATTAGCAGGTACTTCTTGTATGCACTTTGTTTTTTGTTCCATCCATGCTATTTTACACATATTACATATATGTATCCACTTTTTGTTGGGATTGTGGGGTAAGATACTACACCAATCCCCATCGATTCAATTCGTTCTGAGTTAGCAGGGGTTATTGGGGATGCCCTTGTCGCACATAGGCAATTTTTTTGGAAGTATTTTCGGCAATTTACATATTTATATATATAGCCATGCTTCTAATATAAATATGAAAATTTTGATTAAATGATCTTAATAAGTAGTTACTTGTAAAAATAACCCACTTTTAATACTTCTTGCAAAAATAATATTTTGGGGTGTAAAACGTTCAAAATATCATTCATCCACTTTTTCCTTTTCCCCCTTACCTTCTAGATCTGCGTTCTCTCTCTTTTATCTATATCTCTCTTTCATTTGAAGCTCTTGAAAATTAATTGAAACTTTCAATGTAACCCGGTGTGCATTGGAACAGTTCTTCAAAGCTCTTAACAATGAGTATGTGCTTTATTGATATTAAATGATAGATTGCATGTTATACATTATAAATATTGTTATTTACACTCTTTCTAGCAAGAATACGATAGATTTAGTAAGTTAGAATCATTACTCATCAACTGTTCTTCGATATTAAAATTAAAGTTCAGTGAAGAAATTGTGAAAAATTAATTAAGAAATGTGAAGAACATTTATTTACATTTCTTCAATAGTTCTTCACTGTTTTTCAAGTTTTCACAGATCTTCACAATTATTCATAATCTTTACAGCTCTTCAAGTTATTTACATTTCTTCACAGTTCTTTACGATTCTTCACAGTTCTTTAAGTTCATCATAGTTCTTTATAATTCTTCACAGTTTTTCATATTTATTCATTGTTTTCAATGTTTTTTTGTAGCTGATGATGATATATCAGTTATTGTTCAATATGATGGATAGTGGATAAATTCTAATGGTTTTTGGAATTTTGTTGCAAGTTCATATTAAGATATGGACATACCACAAAATATCACATATGTTAATTTAGTTGATATGTTATATGAAGCTATTGGAGTTGAAAAATTTAGAGATTTACTGCTTAAAGTGAAATATAAGATATCGGATATCAAAATTGCCCATGTTGTGATGAAGTGAGATAAGGATTCAATTAATTGTCAAGAGCTTTAAATTAAAGAGAGATAGAGAAGGATTCAATTAATTGTCAGCTTTAAATTAAAGAGGGATAAAGAGATAAAGAGAGAGAGAATACCAAATTGGTTCTTCGAGGTGGGAGGGAAGGGATAAAGAGAGAGAGGGATAACGCATGTATGGAAGGTTAGGAAAAAAAGGAAAAAGTGGGTGAAAGGTATTTTGAATATTTCACACCCTTAAAAGTTCATTTTTGTAAGAAGTATTAAAAGTGGGCAAATAACCCACTTATTAAAGTCATTTAAACAAATTTCATAGGAAAGTAGAAAGTGAAAGGGAAAATTGCTCAAATAACCTCGCAAATATATTAAATTGAGCAAATAACCTTCATTTAATAATATTTACTCTTTATAACCTTTTCGACATTTTACCCTTCCCTTTGTCTTACTTACTCGTTGTTCTCTCTCTAACTTCCCTCTCTCTCCATCTCTTCATGTTTCTCTCTCTATCTCACGCTCCAGACCACCACGGTCTACCACCGCGTTGCTAACCTCTGGCCACAACACAGCTATGGAGGCGAGCATCGCTACCCCTGCTATGTCGTAACCGTTTAACTTTATTTTGTAACTATTTCGTAACTTAAGAAACAGTTAAGAAATAGTTAAAAAATAATTAAGAAACAATTAATAAAGAGTTAAGAAACAATTAAGAAATAGTTATTAAGAAATTGTTGCTAAGAAATAATTACGAAACATTTACGAAACAATTAAGAAATAATTCATGATCCCTTTTAATTAAGAACTAATTCATGATCTCTCTTATTAATTAAGAAACGGTTAAGAAATAGTTAACTGTTAAGAAACAATTAAGAAATAGTTAAGAAACAGTTCGGAAATACATACAAAACAGATAGAACAATCGAAAATCTCAAAAGGTAAAAAACAAAATCCTCTAAGAGTACTAAAACAATTTCAAATTTAACCAATAAAAATGTGAGCACTCACTTAAGTATCAAAATAACACCATATCAATAAATCGGACCGATGTACGGTCAGTTTTGAGTTTAATAGACATAGCAATGAGAAACTCCAAAAAAAATAAAAATAAAAATTCATAAATTATACACCAAAAACCCACCGATTTATTCATTAAAACAACTTCTCCGTGAGTACTAAAATAATTTCAGAAAGATGAAGATAATGATGATGATGATGAGATTGGTGATTTTGATTGGGGATGTGGGTTGCAAAAAATGGGGGTTGGGAGGAGGGAGAGAGGCAGTGCCCTAACCGAAACAAGTGGTGGATCCGAAGAAGAAGACGAGACTATAGTTAACCCTCCTCCTTCTCGTTCTGTGATCGGAGTTTTCGTTGCCATCTTTTCTGACTTCTAAGAGAGAGAGAGAGCGCTTTCAGAAAACAAAGAGAGAGACACGAGAAAGAGACCGAGAGGGGTAAAAATGTCCAAAAGACCATAAGGAGTAAATATTATTGAAGGAATGTCATTTACTCAATTTAACATGTTTGTAAGGTCATTTGATCAATTTTCCCAAAGTGAAAGGGGTGGATAAGTGGGGTGAAAGTTATTTTGGACACTTTACACATTTAAAATATTATTTTTACAAAAAATATTAAAAAATAATTATTTTTGCAAATACTCCACTTATTAAGTTCATTTAATCAAGTTTTTCAATAAATATATATATTTTTGTAATTGGAACCCATTCTCTTGGTCTGGGCGTCACAGGACACCACAAGACAAAGTCACACGGGTCAACATCTCTGTGTGCCCTTTAGTTTTTGTACTTTAATTTTTCATATTAGCATATTTGGTAAGAATATTTGTTCTATGTACACACAATATTACACAGATTAGATGATGAATACGTAACCTCTGCAATTTATCTCCAGTCCGCTTGAGTGTCTGTCTGATCTGTTCTGTTGATTTCAGTCATATGCCAATTTATCATTTTCTCACGATTACTCTAAAATTCTGAAGGAAAATAAAGTTGTGGAAATGATGCTATACATACACAAGCTTATATATATATACACAACATTATAGTGGCAATTTCGTAACGCTGCATTGCTTTGATCCACGACGATGAAAGGTTTTGTTTTGAGTATCTACTGTTGCGGAGTTCGTGCGGATTATGTCTAGGATGTTTCATTTTTTTATTATTTATTTTGGTTTTTTAAAACATTGTTTTATATAAAAAAAAAAAAAATTCAATGAAAGATTTTCTGATTCGGCTCTTTCTTCTAATTGTTTATAAATTTACAAGTTCGGATTAGCGGATTAATAGTATGATGATATTTCTACGAAAAATATTAATATCTATTAGATTGATTTTAAGGAATGATATAAATCTTATTGTGATAATTTTTCAAGAAGACTAATGCTTATTAAGATAATATTTTGAAGTTTTGAGAAGAATACTAGATTGGTAAAAATCATATTACAATAATAATTATTTCTTAGTTGAATTTAAATTGACGCGGACACATATCAAATTACTAATGCTAATATATGTTAAAAAAGCATACACGGGCCCATGTTCCGCTTAAATCGAAACTAGCTAAACTCAAATGTAGTAAGGGATATGTACATCCGACGTGGATTGTATGGGATGAAATTGTACTTATATTCAAACAAAGATATGGTGATAATATGCGTATTGAGAAAATGATTCAGATTATATATATACATATATGTAGCAGTTTTTTATATTTTTTTATTCACAATTTGACAAGTTAAAAAAAGATTATCAATTCTGATTTTAATATGTTAGCATTGAATTTTTCTTTCTTATATATCAATTACCGAATGAGGATATTTGAAAAATTTCTATATATACGTATTTATAAAATCTCCATATTATTGCATGGTTCTAATCCCGAAAACACTTGAATATAGGCATTTAATCTGTACAGTTCACATACAATGGTTGCATTTTGTATTTTCTCGTAATTATCATCCCATATTATAGGGGCTGACTTAGTGTTTATATGTCACTAAATGTCATAATTGCTCTATTTTCAGACTCTCCTTAAATTGATATTGGTGACATTTAAAATCATAACTTAAATATTTATATAGTTAGGGGCAATACATCCCTTCATTGCGACTTGGAGGTCACGAGTTCATAACCTGAAATAGTATTTGTAAATAGGGGTAAGATTTACGTACACATATTCTCTCAAGATCGTGCAATGTGAGAGATTTGTGCACTAAATTATCTATCTATCTATCTATCTATCTATCTATATATATATATATATCATCCCGCATTACAAATGTTTGAATGTGTCTCCATGTTGATTCTAGCTATACATTGTAGTAGAAAAGACTAAATGTGAAGAAACTTGATGGCAATAACTTTCATTTTAAATACCTTTTGCAGTTACTATACCCATGAAAAAAAATTGCTTCCAGGGGCTAATAACTGATTTTCCAAGGTTGATTTAATTTATTTTATAGTGTATAAACCAATTTCATTTCTGCAGCTGTAATGATTCCAGGATCAAAGTTTTGATCTGATTGAGGTGTTATTCATTATTATCTACATATTAGCATTTAATATGCCCGGACAAAAAAAAGTGATACAAATTTATTGCAAGTCGAAATGAGTACCTATTGAAACTGTACCGATAGAAATGCCAAGAGGGTTTCCATTTTCTTCCTCGAACAAAACTAAAAGGTTGTCTGTAGGTTTGAGGAAAGATCGAGGCACAAGGAACCTGAAAATATACGAAGGGCAATATTGGGTTAATCCATAAATGAGTTAACCTTTTTTGCGAAGTTTGCTCATAGTAGGCTATAATTTGTGGCCAAATATTGATCGGGGACTAGTTGATCTAATAAATCGTGGAAGAGTACTTGAAAAGCCCCGGCAGCTTTTACAAGAAAGCCGCTACACGAATATTAAAATTACATATATTTCAACAGAAAATGTATAAGAATGAAAAGGTTACGGAGAAGTACTTACCATGTCTGTGTAGGAGTCCCTGCTGGGGTACGAAATGATACCCAACATCGGCCTATACTTTGTCCGTTAACCCAAGCTTCACCTTTGCCCATCGAACACAAGCTTAATGCAATAGGTTCGGTGCCCTCAGGTGTATCAAATGTACTCTGTCAGAGCAGGACGAGCAACAAGATTACTTCGCAACTTAATATTATTATTATTATTTAATCAAAGCCCACTCCTATATTCAGGGACAAAGCCACGATTCAAGGTGGGCGAAAAATAGTTTGGATAACTCGGATTAAAGGAACTACTACTTCGTAAATGTATAACTTTATAGCTAATGAAAAATGGTTTCTATGTAATTGGAAAATAAGTTAAGACAAATTTTATTTATTTTTTAATAAATGACATTTGTCTCATCACAACTTATAATTGCATTAGTTATATGCCCTTTCTATTTTTTAATTGATCATGATTAACTTTAAGAAAACAGCCATTGAACTGCATCAAGTTGATGTGCATTGAGCAAGAGTTGGCCTATAAGTTTTTTCTCCTTTTCTTTTTATGCTCATTACGCAGTAGAAGGCAACAATCGAGCTTCTTCTTACCTTGTACCATGTTAGTGGCCGAGCAGAAGAACTAAACGCTGTCCACTCAGCGCTGCTCGATTGATTTTCTGTGTAGATCTGCATCTTCACTCTGAGCAGCCAAAACTATTTCATTTGTTGAAGGCGAAAATTCTTTATGACACTTTCGAGAAATATGAAAACTGCTCTGTTTCGGAATTTAGAAATGCTGTAGGGAATCCATTTGATGACTTGGTAAAAAAGCTGCTTTAGAAATTTGGTGAAAATACCCCTACTTCAGTAAACTAGGAGACGGTTTTCTTTTACTTTTAGTTATGGAACTTGTTTTAGCATGCGTGTTTAACAAAAATTAGGATTAAAGTTATATACGATAGAAGCAAGTTCGAAATATTATCAGGAGAAAACGTTTGGTGTGTTTACAAAAAAATAATGGCGCAAGAATCAGTGAACTTACAGAATATGAAACCTGAAGGAGTATTGATAGTGGCTAGATAATCATGTTCAAGGCTACAGCTTACAAGTAAATTACCTTATACCCCATCGGATAGTCATTGAATTCTTGAGTATATTCTTTGCTTAATACCATTGTGTTACTTAGTCCGGTTGTCCGACTCTCTAGATGCGGCCCTGAGTCCTGCACATCGGCAAATGAAAGACGGGAAGACGAACATAAATATGGTTTATCTGAATGCTTTTGCAGGATTATGAGATGCCATAATTTTGATTTCCTACTTTCTTTATACATTTCGTAATTTTTTATTTTTTTTCCCTGAATTTCTTTTACTACTATTGTTTTCTTTCAACATGTATTACGAATTAATGAAAGATGGAAGATCGAGGTTGAACAATACCGGTAGTCCGACCATTACACTTAGTAAGGAAATATTGTTCATCTCACTACTTAAACGAATGGTGGTCTGCAAGTTTGTACTTGTGTAATAAGTTCCATGAGCAAATCCTAAGAAGATTTGAAAGAACAACTGTCTATTACATTATATGTAGCAATATGATAAAGAAAATCAATGAAGTATATAAAGATTCATGTATCGGTGCGTGTAAGATGACATAGTGTTTATGGTCTAGAAGTGATACGTCATTTTCGCTGGAAAACAAAGCTAAGTTGTGACTTTCCAGGACCATTTGAGTTCTTTGCCAAAGTTATCTACTTTAGACTTTACATTCCAAACCATGAGTTGGTGTTTTCCTGATTTCTAATGTGAATTGGTGTTTTTCAAAAACCCTTTATATTGTTCAGTGGTTAAAACCCACGAGTTTAGAAAAAGAGACACTGGCATTTTAGTCTTGAATTTTTTCATGCATATACGGCTTTGTAAATTTTTTAGGTCTGTCCAGATTCATACCGCATATTCTAAAATAGAGTAATGCAACTCCTACCCACAAAATCTATCAGAATCCCTTATCCACTGATGTGACGAGGAAAATCTTAATTACAGTCATTAATGCAATACATCTAAAAACCATCTTCATTCAAAGATACTCCATAACACGTTAGCACATAAGGGAATTTGATAGATTTTGTTAGTGGGCTGAAATAAGCGCAATAAATTTCAAAGAGGAGTAGACAAATGAAATTGTCCATTGACAAAAGCACGCACAATGTGTGCTGTTGAGTTCACTTGGAGCACGTGCAGACTGTTGGAAGAATTATGTTGAAGCCTTCCAACAGATACGACACAAAAGATATTAAGTGACAATATTTTTGGAAATATAAAGTTCTCAACTCGTAAGCCGTTATCCAGTCTAGACATACATCAATATGTTGCAGGTTTTCGTCTTCTTTAGTTCGATGTGAGGACTGCTGAAAATTATCCTAGACATAATTTCAACTAATTACAGAAACCTTAAAAAATCCTTACATAGAATCTTTTTAATAGATCTAATAAGTTCATATCTAAAGTGCTAGGAGTAATACTCGGATTACCTGAACGTGTACCATAGAAAGTCAGAATCATCTTGTGTGGTATCCAATTGATCTAACAATGAATTCGACCTCAGTGTGGTTTTGTCGAAACTTGGGACTTCTTCGATGAATTTTGCCCATATTTTAGTTGAATCGAACGTGAGAACTGGTTCTATTGTTCTTGTGTTAGACTGGGCGCTTACCTGGTCGTTGAGAATTCTACGTGAAAAATCGATTCTAACCTTTCTTTTTCTTTGTCGTAATTTATTTTTGTAGCTTTGTACAAATTTGAGAACTTGCCTTGGCAGTATTAAATGCTACTGTTTTACAGTCGGGTAAAATGCCTATTGACGTTCGAGCCAATTCGTAAGACTCATTTTGGAACACGACTACTGCATCTTGTCTTCTATCGCTGTTCACTAGAAATGCTGCACATTGTCCCGATTTTTCTTGGAATACATAAGCCTGGATTTCAACATAGTGAACATAAAAAAATGTCCTATCTTATTTTAAAATTATTGAAATAATAATTGGAAATCAGAAAAGAAAAAGAAGTGACAGAGTTTCTTTGCACTGATCGTACTTGTTGTTGTTCACTGAGAGACGAGGTAGTTGGCAATCCGAAAAGTAAAGTCTTCAAAGAGTTTTGTATTGCTGTATGTAATTCTTTAAGATGGCCCCATCTTGGTTGGCTGATGAAGCCTGCATCAAGTGAGGGTTCAGTTGGTTGCAGCTTTTGATCAAATAAATTATCTTATTTCTGATTAAAAAAAAGCCGGATGCATCAAGTTTAAAACTTCTAGCTTATTGAAGCCAAAATAACAAATAAGCTCTATTTAAAAGCTGAGAAGCCAAACGTTGTTCAACTTTTAAGTATATAAATTGAACTTATAAGTTGCAACTAAACATGCCCTGAATATTGAGAACTTGTTCTGAAAATTGGGTGGCTGTTATGATTATGCGAATTGTTATAGCGGTTTTGACAGTATTAGGCGAGTCGGGACTGAGAATTATTATGGGAAATCTTTTGGAAAACATCCCACTTTAGGAGCCAAAAAGAAAGAATTATATCTGTTTCTGGCTTTCCAATCTTTAAACAGTGGAGACGAGAGAAACAAGAAAACAAAAGTTTTAGTAACAAAGAAAATATTTTGAGAAAAATGAATAGATGAGATATTCGAATACGTACCATACTCATCAAGAGGAGCTAGATCGAAGTAACTTGCGGGTACATAGGAAGAAGTGGTTCTTCCAAAATTCGTTCCCCCATGATACTGATACAGAATAAGAAGAATAAATAAAATAAAATGTTTTTGGAAACAGGTGAAGTGAATTGCACAAGAGAGTGTTTTGGTGACTAATCATGATTACATTAGATATATTGAGGCTATTATCAACAAATATGATTTTACCATATAGTAATTAATGAAGCTTCCATTCTTCTTGGCAATGAATAAGGCAACGTGATACACGATGTCCTCGGGTGACCTGACTCTAGTATTGTTTCCATATAATTGATAGCTTCACAGAGACCAAAAGCAGATTTTAAAACAAGTCATGGATTTTTCATATGAACATAGCTAAAAGGCGAAAAATTACAATACTGAAACTTGGTGTTTCAAAAATAATTTTGAGAATTTGGTAAAATTGTTGTTGCAGAATGATTCCATTCATAAGTTTACTGGAACCATCTGAGATGTCCAGTTTTCTGTCCAGATTGCTGGTTTGTTTGGCGAGTTTGGCTTAAAAGCTGTCTCCCCGCATTTCCTCCCATTGCATGCATTAATCTGCAAACACGATGACGTGAAAACTATTTCGGTATGCATCTCAGCTTGAGCTCTAGAAAAAAGCAATCACGTGCAACGAAATAACGAATAAAAGTTGGCATGCAGATTTAAGGGACAGACAGGGTCTGTGAAATGCTGTTTCATGTCTAACCGCTATTCATTTTTATTTTTTAAATAGATTACTTCGACTTTAGACCCTGTCTTTTCAATTATAGGACTCGAGTCCTTAACTTTTTATCTTGCCGCAGCCAAGTCATTTTCCGCACCTTAATCCTGCTTTTTGGACAATTTTCACTTAGTAGTTGGTTACTAAGAAAAGGACGAGATTGTACTAGGCATAAAATCTTAGGACTTGGTTCTTACAATCGATAAGTGTGAGCCATTGTAGTTGTTGTGGTTTAATCTTCTCGAGATTCTCGGGTTTGATTTAAAGTAAACATGTTTGTGATATCATTTTCAGGGTAAGACGAAGCTACCACTGGATCAGGACCATCGTGTTGCTAGCACATCATCCATGGCATGCCCGTCGCGAGACTCACAGCCATGTTTGCAGTCCAAATAACATATGGTGGGCCATCTGCACCATACCCTTTCTCTACATTTTGGTACTCATTTTCAATCTTTTTTTTTTTTTTTGGAAATTGGTACTCATTTTCAATCTGCACTCTTCATATATGCTACATTTAGTAGAACAAGGTGCAAAAGATATGAGCTATAAAGACAATATGTATCACAAAACAACCTGCGACAATATGATTGGGCCTCCCTGTGAACCATACATTCGTTCCGACTTCATCATCTTCACTATTTCGTGGTAAAGTTTTGCATATAAAACTGCGGTCGCAAAGAAGAAAACTACTTGTTACTTTTAGTTTACCGAAACATTTATGGTCATCATTGCGATAATGTGAATCATAGGGGAATATATATGGGCCTCTGCAATTTGTTGGTGGCGGATACGTAATACCTAGAAAGCAGCTATATTTTGCCAAGCTGAGGTTTATATATATTTTCCAAACCCGTTCGTTGGTTAGATTTAGTTAGAAACTTTCACAAACTTAAAAAGGTAATAGCATATATACAGAAAATCATGTGTTTGAAACTATATAAGCACTTATTTGGTTTAATCCTCTGCGTCGATCCTTTTTCTTAAAAATGATATCAACGCATAAGATCTGGCTGTTTGTACAATATCTATACATAATTGTCGGTACGTGAATCATTTCCAACTTAAATTTAGTTGACCAGCCTAGGCCCACCCGCCCCTAGAATTTTAAGTAGATAAGTATTTGAATAGTACGAGTGAACAAATCTTGAAGGGTTCATTATTGGATCGAAAAGTTATATTAGGAACATTGCGCAACCAGAATGGTAGACCTCTGCAATGGCATAGGAGATTACTGTAAGCACATTGCTAAACAATAAAATGAGTTTTGATCAAATGAATACCAATTTTGAAGGGAGTAGAAATTTACCCGTAATTCCACTCGCTTTCGATGAAGGGTCCGATTCAAAGGCTAGCATATAGGCCATGTGCTTGTATTGCTTTCATGAAACTTACTACGTCTTTTCTTCTGGTAAAATCATACTGCAGCATGAATTCGCATAAGGTGTGTATGAATGTGCAACATGTATACGGGGCTACCAGTATATATATATATAGCGAGAAATACGGATTACCTTTCCTGGTTGGGGCTCATGAAGGTTCCAAAACACGTAGGTTTGTATGCAATCTAATCCTCCGTCCTTGGCTCGAGATATCAGAGATGGCCACATCTGCAAGCGATTATGTTATAATCTGTTTTCTAAATTATTTTCCATTACATTTCTTGTAGTGATGAACAATTTGTTTTTTTTTTCCCCGAAGGCCTAAATTTATCATGCCTGTAAATATGTTGAGTTTGTAAGTTTCTGATGTGCGATTTCATACGATTTTAGGGTCAGGAAATATAGCGACTTTTCAAGATGTCTACAGAACATTTTGGTTAATGAAGCCTAGTTTTCTTGAGCGCTTCTTGAAATTAATAGTGTGTGGTGCATATATATTAGCATCTGTGATGATAGATGTTTCTATTTAGAAGCATTAATCATCAATATGTTCGGTCGACTTGAAAGTACGTCAATTATTGGCTGTCATTGTTCGTCTAAACTTGTAAGACTTGTTCCAACTTCTCATAAAACAAATATAGGTTCTTGTATTATGCTCGTATGGTGGTATCGGCCCATGACAACTTTAAAATCTAGACCAAATCAGTTATAATTAATTGATTTAAGGTCTGAAAAAAGGAAAACGAAACCACTTGTAAAACTTATGCGATAGTTTTCTGTTTATTTAACTCTTGATAAGTTTATAAATTTGCTGTCATGTTTCAAATAACTCTATAGTTGTTTTCCACAATAAACTTAGTACAAATTCCTTCGCCATAGACTCATGGTCCATCAAAATAATTGAATTTCGTCTTCCCAAAAGTTAAAAAAAAAATAGAAAATCTCTTCAATAATACCCAAACCTTGTCATCTCTCTTTTTCTGTACTTCACGTTTATTATGTCTTGCCTAATCCGTAAAATTTAAAGTTACTATCTTTTGAACAAAACTAAGTCAATATCGTTCCTTAATTTCCAACTCCAATTTGTATAAATAAAACAAAATCATAATTTATGTAACAACCTAGGAAGCACTAAAAGTATCCTTGCTCCATAAAACACAAAGTTGAAATCGAATGGGTCTATGTGTGTTAAGTGCAAAGATTTCTTAAACAAAAAGCTTACGAAAAACAAAATTTCGTTAATATGTGGAAAACTTATGTGGAAAATAACTTTTTTTTTTCACCTTTTCATTTGATAAAGTCATTGATGCAAACAAAGCATAAGTGTAGTATATACTTATATGTGTAAAGACAATACAGAATTTTCCTCTGACCATTGATGACAAGTGACCGGCCATCGTAAGTCACCTCGCCACCCCGAACGCCGCTGATCACTGCCACCGCTACCAGAAACCACCACCAAAACATCGTGCTATGGTATAATATGAGACTAAGATGTATACTCTTTCTGAAAAGGAAATTAAGACTAGTATTTTGCTAATATGTCATCAATTGTGTAATTTTTGTCCAATAGAGACAAGTTTGTATACTCTCAATCAATGCCATATAAGTAAAAGAATTGACCAAATTTATTGCTTAGATTATATTAACTAAA
This sequence comes from Embelia ribes, assembly GCA_001753735.1. NCBI lineage: Eukaryota > Viridiplantae > Streptophyta > Magnoliopsida > Ericales > Primulaceae > Embelia > Embelia ribes. The sequence goes on along the minus strand of MKEJ01103717.1, from coordinate 4,653 downwards.
GATTCTTAATTTGCGTTTAAATAATTAAATAACTGTATCAAGTATGAATTTAATTTTAATCTATTGATGGTGTATTTATTTTCATCCGCCAGCGAAATTGGATTTAGGACACGTGTGCATTTGTGATGATCCCTGCATATGAAAGTGGTCACACGTCTTCCATCTAAGGGTGATGGTGTATGAAATCTTTATACCGCCAATAGATAGAAATTAAACAGATCAAATATGGAAGGATGGTAGTATATAGTAACGTCTAAGATGTAATCCTCCTTTGTACGACTTTTCTAATATTTTCTTTTACAAGTTTGTAAATTAACTCCAATTCAAATATTGTAAGCAATGTGGTGGAACATTTATCCAAAACTGGAGCTAGCTATGAACGAATAAGGTAAAAAAAATTAATGAATTAGAACTAAGGGACAAACTAGTAAAAGAAATAGTAATTAATGAATAACTAATTTACCATTTTTGTTGATAACATGTGACTCCAAATTGGAAGTTTTCCAATAATTATGCATGGGTACACATCATATCATATTCACTCTGATTTTACCCTTCTTGTTCCAAAATAACTGTCATTTAATGTTAATGCACAAGAATTAAATATATCATTAAATAATTTTAGTTTTAGCAAAAAAAAAAAAAAGGATAAATTTTACCTAATACCCTTCATTAAACGTAGTTTGAAAATTTAATTGAAATAATATGAAAGAAATAGAAAAAAAAATAAATACGTTTTTAATTTTCTAAAGTAATAATTAAAAATGAAATAAGAAAATTTTTCTAGAAGGCCAATTATTTTGTGAAAGAAGGGAGTACCCATATAAAGGAAATAGAAAACAAAATACGTCAACATTGGTCCAGGCATGCATGCGTTTATTTTGCAAATTATTTAATAAAACCTCACTTAAATACATGCATAGTTTTATTACATGTATCTGTGAACTTGAGTTTATACGGACATCTTTTGCTCTTTTGAAAAGAATCAATTTCATAGATTTTTTTCTCTTTTCAAAAATATTGAATGGAAAATTAGGTTTCTACTTTTTTTTTGCTTCACAGTACAATTGGTCACGTATCCATATCTTTTTGCATTCAATTTTTTATTTATTGAGTAAGTTGTATACGTCTTTTATTTTTTATTTTTGGGTTGCATTAACTTCCAAAAAAAGTGTAGAATAAAAAAAGTCTAAAACGAACCACTAAATGTAAATAATTGCTTACCTATTAAATATAACTTTTTTTTTAAAAAAAAATTATCGGTTTGCTATTTTTTAAACTATTTATCAATGTAGTAGAAAACTCAACTAATAATAAACTTTGGCAAAAAAATTGAGGATAGACCGTTGCTACAAATATTGAAAAATAGTATTTACGTTGTATTTTTCTTCATTAGACTAAATTTGTTCGTAAATAAAAAACAAAACATAGTTAAAATGTTGAAAATTAGGCAATCCTATCCATGTCATTCATTTTTTTTTTAACCAAAAGATAAATAATGTTATTTTTTAATCATGAAAAAAATATAGAATAGTTCTTTAAATCTAAATAAATAGTACTACTTATTCCTTAAATATATAAACTAATATATTCTTTCTTATTTCACGCCATTTTTTTTATTATATTGAAAAAAAAATTAATATAATCGTTCTTCCCTTGATCAACTATTTTTAACTAAAAAAAATATATAATATAAATATTTTAAAATTTTAAATATTAATTATAAATTAAATCTCTGCGAACTAGTATTCTTCTTCTCCAAGCCAGAGTGAGTTTCTACATATATTTGCTCCATTTACAATCTTTCCCCACTTCTACTCTATATCTAAACTTCTTCAATGTCGGTACGTATACATACATACATATATATATATATATGTGCACACACACACACACATATATATATCTCCATCTCTATACGTATTCAATAGTTACGATGATGTGAAACCCTAGTTGAATAATTGTGCAGATATTCGAGTACAATGGGAGTGCGCTGGTGGCGATGGTGGGGAAGAACTGCTTCGCCATAGCCAGCGACAGGCGCCTCGGTGTTCAGCTCCAGACTGTGGCCACCGATTTCCAGAGGATTTATCAGATCCACGATAAGCTCTTCCTCGGCCTCTCCGGCCTCGCCACCGACGCTCAAACTCTGTATGCATCTATTCTTCTGCAATCAGATTCTGGGCACTCCTAATTGAACCACTATATTCTAATTTTAGTGATTCAATTTAAGGGTATTGTACCACCGGTGTATCTAAAACTGTTCAATAGCTTATAAATTGGGGGTTCACAGTGGTGATCCTTTCCAAGTAGGGGACTATTGTTCATCCTTGTTCTATTTTTAAGTTTAGGGGATCTGGTGTGGGCATTTCATATATCTCAGCCTCTAACTTGAATTAGAAGTTTTGAGTTATAGGGATTCTAATTGGGGGATACATAAAGTGGCTTGGAGCGCTCTCCCCATTAGCGCCCCTAAATGAACCTCTATCCTGAATTTTAGAGATTAAGTTTAAGGGTATTGTCCCACTGGTGTATCTAAAAATTTTCAACCCCTGAAAAGTTAGGGATTTTGTGTTGGTGATCCTTTTGTACTAGGGGCTACTGTTCATCCTGGTTTTGTTTTTAAATTTAGGGGATCTGGTGAGGGCATTTCATATATCCCTGTCTCCAATTTCAAGTTTGAGAGTTATAGGGTTTGTTGTTTGGGACATGGTATGATGACTCTGGTTGGAGTGCCTTTCCCACTAGGGCCCCAAAATGAGTACCTACGATATAATTTAGGATTAAATCCAAGAAACATACTTTTAAATCCCCTAGAAAAAAAGGGTTTGCTATTGTGCTCCCCTTGAACTAGGGAATTCTATTTATCTCCATTTCTATAATTCTATGTTTTGAGTTTTAAGCGATCAGTGAGCATTCTTTATATACTAATGTCTATTTTAGAGTTTGAGGGATATAGATTAAATTTTAGGGGTTGAGAATAGGTATTCTGGTTGGATTGCCCTAGGATTTTCTTTTTGATTCTTGATTGGGAGTCACCTGGAAAAAAATTAAGCTGTCTTTTTGTTTACTTCTTTGGGGTTTTTACTTTGTTTACTTCTTTAAAGTTCTAATTTCTAATTGGGAACAACGATGGAGATAAATGGTTCTTTTGTTTTTTCTAGATTTATGTAGTTTATTGCGAGTTTTAATAGCTTTTTCTGCGGTTTTATGTTCTGTTTTAACAAAAAAAAATTTCCTTCCATTATGTTAAACTTTGGGCCGAGAAAGTTTGGAAAACTAATTGTCTAGATGTTCGATCATTGGATAACAGATTCTATATTTTTAAGATGAAAGACAATGAGAGCATGGACAATTTGTTGAAATTGGGATCTCATTTCTTGGGCAGAAAATTTATTGTTTTGCAAAAATGGGTTCCCGGAATGGAGTTCAAGAAACAAGTATTCTCTAGTTTGCCTACATGTCGGGACATCTTTCTACATGGATAAACATACTATGGCTAAGAGTTGTTTGGTGTATACTTGAGTTTTGTATTGATATTCAAGTGGGATATAAAATATCAAAGAAATTTAAATTGAAACTTGGTTATGGGACTCCGGTTGAAATTCAGATTGAGATTCCGTGGATGCCTCCTAGTTGCACGCATTGCACTTCTTTTGGCCTTATAAGTTCTACTTGCTCTAATCATCATTCTTTTAGGTCCAAACGTAGGGCTAATGGCCAATATAATAGACTCCTAACGAGTGGACAAATGGATGATGTGTGTGGAAGGAAGAAAGAAAATAAGAAGTTGGCTTATTCAAATATTTGGATCGAAGCCAATAGAAAGAAAGTTAATCTAATTGACTCAAACAAGGATAATGATGTTCATCTTGATCCCACTATCTCCTCCACAACTATAGACACGAATGTTCAAGCGAGTGCTTGTAAACCATTGCAAAATGACAACAAAAAGAGATTGGTGGAAAAATTAAAGGAGATGAAGGAGGCTCGGCCTAAGGGTGGGATTATTATAAACAACATATTTGAATGCTTGATCAAAAGAGTAACCTTCCTTGAAGGTCTCTTTTCAACCACCGTAGATTTAGTTCATAGCCTAGCTTCTTGTGTTTTCACGAACTATTTATTTATTGTGGTTAGACTAGTCAAGATTTAAGCTCTTTATGAGCGAGTAGTTGAGTTTTGATTCTAATTGTATCTCGGGTTCAACTCTTGAACATGTATTTTTTAGTTTAATAATATATTTATATATAACTTCAAAAAAAAAATGCTAGCCATATTTGAGGCGGTCAGATTGTGGCGACCTTATTTATTAGGTTGTAAGTTTCATGTTGTGACAGATCAACAAAGCTTGAAATACTTGCTTGAGCAATGAATAATGAATCCGGAGCTACAAAAATGGCTTACAAAATTTCTCGGCGATCGTAAAGTAGGTGGTGATTTCGGTGGAGGTAGAAATTAATATGTTTTATCCAATTTCTCGAAGAGTTGCGGACTAAATCTCAGGTGCGGTTAGCTTTACTGTAATTGTGATTAAAACCTCAAGTTTATACGTGTTTATGTTCATGAATTGTGTGCTATTATGCCCTAATGTGATGACAGAAATTGAGTGTTTATGTGTTATTTGAGTTTGGGTGTATTCATTTATCATGT
>MKEJ01103714.1:0-11871 GCA_001753735.1 Embelia ribes | reverse complement strand
AAATTATAGGAAATAAGGTGTTCTGTAAATCTGTAATAATTAATCAATTCCAAAAAATGATATTAAAATATGTATCTTTTAACTAACCTGATAAGTAATTGGTTGCTCCAAATTTTTTTTTTTTCACAGCATCATTAGAATGGGGAGCAGAGTTTTGCCTTTGCTCACAGCCATGTCATCATCAGCACCACTGCTAAACATTTCCAATTTCAAAAGCGGCTTGTTCTCAAAAGCGTTTACTCCACAGAAAGCTGTGGTTCGGAGAAGCTACTCTGTCCGATCAGGGCTCGAGCCTCCGGATTTGTCTCGCTTGGCTGAAACAGCTCGTATCACTCTCACCCAAGATGAGGTGCAGCTTTAATTAAAAACTCCACTTTGCTTTTAGCCTTAAATTCCATGTTATATTGTGTATTTATGCTTTAATTTGTATTTCTGTGCGTGTATGGATGGACCTAAAAAGAATTGATTTATTTTTCCCTTCATAATAAGCTTTTGAATGTATCTAATTTGCAGATCGAGGAGTTTGCTCCTAAGATCCAACAAGTGGTAGATTGGTATTATTTTTCTCTCTCTGTCGTTCTTTCTCTCTCACACACACACATTCTTTGTTTCTGGTTGTTTTTGTGTCTCTATTTAATTATTTTTGGCCTTGCTAATCACATTTAGGACTTGTCTATTTTCGTTCTTATGTTCATGCTTAACTTATTGTCATTCGTACGGGCTAAGGTTTTTTATTATCACTTTTTTAGAAAAAAATTCCTGGCAATAAAAGTTATAGGACTAAGTAAACCCATATGAATTCAACTACTTATCTGCTTGGAAAACATCAACCTTTTTTTTTCCTTTTCAGAAGCCGTTCACCGTCCCACTGTATTTACAAATCATGCTTAAAGCTGTCAACTGTGGCTATCAAGTAGAGATTATTTTCAAATTGACTATATTAAGTTTCCCCATTACAAGAAAAAAAAAAAACAATAAAAAAACTAACGCCATGTGTTGTATTAGCTCTGGTTTACTGATATGGTTTTCTATTTTTACTTTATGTTTGTTTCTCAAATTTGATTATTGTCATTTCAATATTCCCGTGAATTCATTTTTGCAACCAATTATTTATACCCATCGCACTTTTCTTGACAATAGGTTTGGACAACTTCAAGCTGTTGATCTGCATGGTGTTCAACCATCCATCCGAGCAGGTTGGTGGAAGATACAATATGTGAACACGCTGGTGACGAATCCATTTCCCTATAGTTTGTGGAGAATTATCTTCAAACCCGCTAGTTTCAGCAACCAAACTGACTCCTTTTGCTGTTACTAAAATTTTTTAGTCATAGAAATCAAAACAACAAGGAAACAAAAGATTTTCAAACCCTTTATTTTTCAATCCTGAATCAGAGAAAACTACTACAGAAACTAGATGTTCTGAGACCGACACCAAACAGACCATCAATTTCCAGTGCAGGATACGAGAATAAACGAAATTTAAGATTTTGATTTGTGCAAGTGTAAAACAAGGATGATGGCTTTGTTTGTGTGTTTACAAAGTTATTGGGAAAAGATCAACTTAATTATGCATGACATATACTTTGTTGCATCACTATTAATCGGTCCCTTTTAATAATCTTCCTGATTGTTTACCAGCACGGACAGGAGATCGTTTTTCTTGTTTTCCAAAAAAATAGTTTTAGCATGTTTGGTATCAAGAATTCATTTTAAGTCACTGCTGTTAAACTTGATGAAACTGTATTTTTTTCGTACTTTTGTTGAATTTTAGACACTGAAGGTCAAAATCTGCGAGATGATTTGCCAGAAACGTTTGAGAACAGGTAAAGCATAAAGGGAGTCTAGTTATCATTTATAAATACTGGTTCTGCTTCTTAATGTTTGATGATCAATCCTCAGTTTTGATCGATATGATCCCGTGTTTTATTCAATATAGGGAACAAATGATTGCGGCAGTCCCAAACTATGAGGATCCGTTCATTAAAGTCCCCAAAGTTCTGAATAAGGAGTGAAGCAATTTAGGTAAATTCTGAAAGGCACATGAATAAAAAATTTGTCTGCTTGCATTTAGAATTAACTTGGCTTGCTTTCCGTAAAATTGATCAAAAACCTTGAATTTGTTGAGGGTTACTTTTGATATGGAGATGACTTGTTTATATGACATGATTATCACAGTTAGTTCCATATTCAGTATTTCCTAAAATTGATATTATTGGTGTTTAAAGCCCTAGCTTGTATTTCTGTAAGTTAGCGCCATGTGCGGTTAAATTGCGATTAGTGGGTCACGGGTTAGTCTATTTGGAAAAAGGGACAAGACTGCGTACATTAGACCTTCCCAATCTCCACAATATGGGAGTTTAGTGCAATGGACCGTCCATATATATATAATTTAATTTTTCATAGATCCTTGCTTGAATTTAGGTGATCGCATATATATATTATTTAATTTTTCATAGATCCTTGCTTGAATTTAGGTGATCGCAGGCAGTTTTTGTGTCTGCCCATAGTTTTAGCTTGTATATTTATCATTTTGAAGTTAAGAAAAAATATAAATCTCCTTAATTTTCTACTTGGTTGCTCTTTCTTTCTCTTTGAATGAGCATTTAAATTTCATTTTTCCCTGGCTTGTACATTGTAATAGGAATAACTAATGATATGCAAAATCTCTCACTTGACTCCTATTTGGTTATGCTGGAAAAAAAAAAGCAAGAAAATTCTTGTCGTGTTCACTTTTAGGTTCGAATTAATAGATTGCGTTTTGTAATGACTCCACCCTTGAAATTATCATGTTTCCTTTACGATTTTTTCATATAGGAATATGTCACCGGAACTCAATAGTGTCGTATAGAGATTGTACTATAATAATTACCAAACCAAAAGCCAGCACAATCTTCTCCTCTTATCACATTGGCCATGAAAGCTACTTAAAGATTTTTTGAGGGCATAGCTACCAGAGCTAATAAAGAGGAAAAGAAAAAGTTTTGTGAATAATGGTATAAATTTTCAATTTTTCTTGCATGTGAAAAAAAAGAGAAGATTGATTCTTAATTTACATTTTACTATCTACAATAAGATTCTCAATTTGCAAGGTGCCAAGGTTTAGGTGCTTGTTTTCCTAAAGGTTTAAAATCCAATAAACTCAGTTTTTCAAAGCCAATAAAAACTTGGTTCATTCAGCTTTAGAACTTTTAGGTTTTTTAGGCTAGAAATGCATAAAAACAAAAATCTGCTTTGAACTACGTATTCAAATGTACCGTATCTTGTAAGCCAAAAAAAACCTGAGCTTACTTTAAGCAATAAACCATTAATGATAGACGATTGAGAAATATCGGTTCTTTTTCTTCGGATTTGGAGTACTGTTCTAACTATGCTCAACTGTTCCATTACGCAGAAGAGGAGAATTAATATCAGAAGCCTCTTTTGGGCACACCTCAAGAACGATAGCGAAAGCAAAATCGAAAATGGGTACCGTGACTTCCCGATCGACGCTTTCTTTCTTTTGTTTTGTTTTTTTCTTTTTCTTTTTAATTTCCATGTACTGTATTTGTACTAGGACGTATGAGATTAACTGAACCGTGCATCTAAACCTTGCTGTAGTTTCGGTTGGATTATAAATTATAATCATTCAAGAATGCTTAGAAAATTATTTTACTATCGTGGCTTGTGCGCGTGCTATTTCTATTGTTTTAATCGTAAGAACTAGCTAGAGCTTGCTAATAATCCAGTTACTCGGAAATCGGAACCAACCCCTTACAATGACAAGGTACTTAAGTTCGACGTATTTGTCTCTTGATATTCTTCAAATATTTGGGAAAACAAGAGTTTAGTGAAGTGGCATGGGAAATTTCAACTTTTGAAATCTCCGAAGTGTATCTCGCCTAGAGAGCTACCCCCAAAGCCTTTGATTTGCTTCTCCTGGTGCTTCGGACGAAGACACTATTTGTTACTCCAGGCCACTGATAGAAAGAAATTCGTCGGTAAAACTAGACAATACCGTTAGTCAATACATAACTAAAATGGCTAATACGATATTGCTATGAACACTCTTGTCAAGCACTTCTTGTGACAACTTGAAATTATGGTTCTCGATATTGCTCAGCTCCATGTAACGGATACCGGCGAACCCAGGATTACCGGGTACGGGGGCCAAGTTATATATATTTCTTTTCAGCGGGTTGCCCAAGCATAAAATCTAAAATTTTCGATTTTTCTATGGCTATTTAGGAGAAATTGAAATTTTGGAGGTCAACCATGGCGGCTCCCAGCTCCTCTCCTCGATCTGCCTATGTGTAACGAACACAGCAGTGGCCGGTTTCATCAATCTTAACATTTATTTTGAAAAACATCCAATGTCACGATCCACCACAGGCAAATTTAACTCAACAGCTAAACTAACAATTTTGTACACTAGAACCAAAACGGAAGATAAGAAAAAGGATTTTAACCTTTTTATAGCGCCGTTTCTGCATGTAAAGCAGCAAGCTCATCTTCCTCAGCCGCGTTTGTCACTGGGAGCAGCTACCCTGCCAGCTGGAACTGGCACCGAAACTGCAGGAGCAGTTGTGGCAGGCTGCGGAAGCTGTTCCTCCAGTTTGGCTCCTTGCAGTTCTTCCAGCTCCGCTTCCAATTCATCCCGTATAAGCAAAAAAAATGAAAAAGAAAATAATCAACTCTTTCGCGATAGTAGAGGCCATACTTAGGCTTGTGTCGAAAGGATGCAATCAAATCAACGACAAGATAAAAAGACCTTTGCCTTTCAAAAATAAGCCTCCATGAACAACCTCAGTGTCCCCGATATCGGGTATGTTGTTGGCTAATTTCCAAATAAAATGAAGGCAAAACAGACATGCATGGAAATGTAAATGAGACAACAATCCTTAATTTGTGAACAATTGTGTATAATGGTTGGTGAAAAACATGAGGAAAATTGTCATGCACTGAAATTTCAGCTGTGTTTTAGACATTTAGTACACATTCTGCTAATCAGCTGGTTGAGCCCTGTTGAATAATCTCGAAAACATGGCTTGATCCTCTCTCTCTCTCTCTCTAACCTAATCAAGAATATTAAAAACAAATTAAAACTCTGCCTAAACCCACAAAAAATTCACCACCCAAAGCACAGATACAATACATTATTGTACATATACATACATTATATATATATATATATATATATATATATATATATATTAGAAATCATATATCAGACACCATAATGCTATTTTTCCCTGAGACGCAAGTATTCCTAATATTCGAATGAACTATCAGATGCCAATACCCTTATATATATCAATCGTATACATTCCGTCCATGCCCAATCCAAAAATAACAAAAAACCCAGAAATAAAACAGAGCAACACAAGTTCTAAAGGGAGGCAGCAGAATGTACCTAGTGGTACCAACTAAAACAGGACGGCCTTGTCTAAACATGCTTTCAACTTCTTCACGAACATAAGTCCATTTACCTCGTGCTGTCTAATTTAGAACAGAACACACAGAATATATCAGATCTAGCCTACTTGTATTACAAGAACAAGCTAGAAGTATTAAACAAAACTAAAGTTCAGTAACAGATATCTTTACTGCAAAAGCTTGTATGGGTAGATCCTTGCGAATATTTGGCAGATTTGTTGGGACTTCAATAACTGGCATCTGGAACATTTTTAAAAATTCTTTCTCCTGCAAAATGAGAATAACCAATTTGCAAAATAATTGCAGTAACGATAAAGAATGAATTTTCCACGAATACTGACAGTTAGTACACAATCTCAAAGCCTCAAGAGAAGTTCATACTTCAGTTTTTGCTGTCCCCGTCATTCCTGACAGCTTTGGGTAAAGCTTAAATAATGATTGATATGTGATTTGCGCCACCACAACTGAATCAGCCTAAAAAGAATAATAATTAATAACTTCAAAAGACAAGAGCAGTGACATAGAAAAACTTATTTTATCAAGAAATGCATTAATATCAACAAGTACTTGAATACTGAGGCCTTCTTTAGCCTCCACAGCTTGATGAATCCCCTCTGACCATCTCCTCTTCTCTTCAACTCTCCCTGTCAGCTAAACAAATGTGCTTATCATTTTAAAGAATGTGCCATTTCTTTCAGATAACTGTTTTTGGTAATATTTCTAATCCAACTGTGAAACTGAAACTATTTTTTTTTTCCCAGACTTATTCTGATGTGTATCCAAGCGAAGCATTCATCAAGATAAGTAATACAGTCGGCTTATCCAAGTTAGTGAATGAGTCTATTAGTCTGTTTCTTCCTTAACACTACGTGTTGAACTTTCAGATTGCCAGACCACTACCAACGAATTGTGTAGTTGTTATATATAAGCATATTTTATAAACCGAGTTGACTTATCAAGTTTCTTCACAAAGAACGAAATTATATACATTCAATCTTCGGAGAAAATGATCAAGCTAAAGTTTAAAGCTACATTGGTACAACTCGGTTACATTAAATTTCTTCCTTGTTCATCACAAGGGAGTGTGTTGAAGATATTATTGGCTTAGGCTAAAAAATTCTCCACACTACTTTTGCCCCGAGTCTTCTGATAGGCACAAGTGTGCACTCTGGATTTTGTCTGTATTAACATAAAGGGTCTTTGTCCTTTCACGTTTTCTTCTAGAGAAACCATATAGAATCAAATGCTAACAATACAGAATACTAATACTACCTCATTGATGATGAGAGCCTTCTCATTTCTAACAATGTATTGCACATCCCGCCTGTAGAATTCTTTAGCCTTCAAAGCATTCATAACAAACCTGCAATACGTCAATACAGTACAAAATTGAAGATCAAGGCAAAGAAGAACAATGTCGTAAACAATATTTTTCCAGACAAAGCTCCATATTCCAAGCAAACTCAGCTAGCAAGTGTTTCATGCACTCAAGGGTCTGTAAAACCCAGTTGAACTGAATACAGGCAGTCTGAGTTAACTAATTAATGGTAACAGTAGATACATGAGGAGAAGCTGTGAATCCATGTTAAGGAAGGGAAGATATAACAATAAGGAAAGGGAAATTTATCATCAACATCCCAGCCTTATATCCGAAAAATTTGAGGACAACTAACAAAAAATCAGTGGAAACACATTCACCTAGCCCAAGGATCATTTTCATCCCAAAGATCATTTGTTTCCAAAGCCATTTCAGCCAATGCAATTCCTTCTTCAGTCAACTCCACTGAGTTGTCCTTCAGCGCCACAGTGTAATGCTATATAATAAAATGAATACAGGTCTCATTGAAGGAAATTGAGGTTTAACCAAAACCCCATCCAGTAATTTACAGGACGGTTGGAAAAAAAAGGCTATATTTAAACTCAATAACGAGGAATAAAAAACCCTCACAGCATCCCGCACTAGCAGCTCAGCAACTTTTGCAGCAACTGGATATCGTGCAGCATCTTTGCTTGCCTAATATACACAGAACTTAGTCACAACAACCTCCAAATGAAGATGACTTTTGCATTGGTTCCTCTCTATTTCGTTTAGATTTAACTTTCTAGTCTGCTTAACATTTTCAGTTTTCGAAGTTTCAAGTATTTTAAAAAGCGAAAACAACAAATTACCTCACCACTTATCAATAGAGGATTTCTTCCTTCATCAATGAGAACTGAATCAACTTCATCAACTATTGCAAAATGAAATGGCTTGGGCCTGTAGTTGAGCATTACAACAATAGATCAAGTAACAACTACCCCAATAAACTGCCTTAAGAGTTCCTAGGAATTCAACAAAACAACTAAATAAGAATTGCACGCATAAGTTTCAGAAATATACCATCTCATCACAAGCTGCCCACTGCTTCCAGCAAGGTTATCCCGGAGATAATCAAAACCAAGCTCCTGAGCAATGAACATAAAACGATGAAAATCAGGAAATGAAGTGCTAATGAGTCATCAACCATCACCACACATACAATCTTGTGTACATGGTTTAAATATTAAGAAAAAGAAAAGGTATACAAGCAGGTAGCACAATAATAACATACTGGATCTGACTTACCGAATTATTGGTGTAAGTAATATCACATTGATAGTTGGATCTCCTTTCTTCGGAAGTCATACCCTTCTGAAACAATTAAATAGAGGATGGGCACTAAATTAATTCAGCTACAATGTCTAGTAATCATCTACTCGGCAGATCTTATGAGGAACCAAGCTCAGGAGTCAGGATCTCATGTCAAGGCATAAAAAAATAATAGCATAATATTCCTGACCTAGGGTTGTCAATGACTAAGAATCAGGTCTAGTTGGACCTAATTGGCTAATTTGGTATGCTTACACTAGCATCTTAGTTCATTTACTAATCCACTGCACTTAGTGCAAACTAAAAATTTTGACAAAATCGAAAAATCTATTATAAGATAATTGAAAATCACAAATATATTGCAGGTTAGTTTTCACATATATGCCACTGTGACGGAACTATTTAAAAATTACTCCATAAAGGTACACATTCAAGTGAGAAGTGAGAACCACGCAAGTGATTATAAAAGGTTTTACCCCAGTTGGGTCTCAAAGTTTGAACTGCTTACTTTTGCTATGCTTTTCAACATTAAACTCTGTCGTGAATCGTGTAATCATAAAGGTTCAATAATACTCGAATTTCAGATATATTTCTGAACACGTGTAAATACACTTCATATGAATATACCGATCACTGCTTAATGAAATACAAAAGTGCCCAATGCTATGTGGCAGTAACAGATGGAGGAAAAAGGATAGTTGGTGATATTAAGTTCTTCAGTAGCAAGAAATTACTTGTATAAGCCCCACAGAAAGACCAAGGAAACGATGAACACGACCCATCCACTCAGCATCTCGTTGTGCTAGGTAATCATTGACCGTAACAACTGCAAAACAGAAAATGAGCATACAGCATTTTGTACTAACCTTTTTTCAAGCACCCGCTTATAAAATGACAATAACTTTGTACATGAAAGGTAAGACCCTTAAAAAGTAGCAATATAGGAATCATATAGGCTTTCTTTGTTCGCATTACCTTACGATTAGAATTATTTTTATGATCCAACATGAAATCAAATTAAAATACCTTCCAGCTGCAACCTTTTTGCCCCTATAATTCTGACGCCTTTTACTTTAACCAAGAAATTTTAGATTTAAAAACAAGCAAAAGCAATCCAACTTTGTCCTCGTTAAGTTTCATATGAACAAACAAAAGACAGGCCATAATACTTCTGGATTTTGGACCTTAGGAGTGTTAGATATACTCACATACTTGATAATACTTGGAGCACTCACATCAGATTACCTAAAAGTGGTTATTTCCCTATTTTAGGTAACCAGTAAAATCAATTTTGTAGTGTGCATCACACTACCTAACGGTCTTTAAAAAAAGGAATATACAAAGTGGTCCCCTAAATGTAGAGAACCAAAGCCATTACCTAAATCAGTTTCTCTCACCCCCCATTTATTTCTACCACATACGGTCCACTTTCTCTATTCTCATTAATTTCACTACTTTTATTACACATACAAAATTGATTTTCTTAGCTCTTCCCCATTTTTTTCTTTAAAAGATTATAACTTTAAATCCGTACAACACATTTTTGTGCCATACACCGTATTAATTAATTAATTAAAGTTATAAAAGATGCTTCAATAACAAACCTATATTGACATATAAATTTAATAATATATATTAAAATTTATCAATAAATAAAATTTAGTCATTGTTGGGAAATAATATCTATATTTAAGAAGTAATACAGGTAGGAAATGATATAATATATATTGTCATTATATATAGCATGATAACAGGGATCTCTTGGATTTCCTACATGTACATTGACTAGTATAAACGCAATGAAACAGGCCTATAGGTCGAACAGTCATTTTCTTCCTAATAATAATAATCAGTCTTCTTATATTATCTGTTTACATGGTATCAGATCGATCTCCTTGGACTGTTGTTATGGAGAAACCTTAGTCGTTGCTTTTAATACATAGCCGCCATTAAACTTAAAATCGAAAACCCTAGCCATACCCTTTTATTCTTCAATTACTTTAGTCTCGTCGTAATCTATATTAAATTGGTACCAGGATCAGAATCAACTCAGTGATTCGATCTATTCTCAGTCTTTATCATCACCGCAGAGTCACCTACACGCCACTCCAAATACGGAGCGTGAGTAACTCTAGCGACTGTTTCACCCAATCGACTTTGATTGGGGCTTTCTGACGTCATTCCACTGTTGTTCCCATCCAGCTGCTATCGACTCTAGGTATCTGGCATATTTTGATCGATCTAAACAGAACCGATCGGTTTTGTGGTTGCTGTCATAGTTCTTGATCGAATCAACTAACTGAGTCATCAATTTCAGTTGATCGATTTCAGTTGCCGTCTAGAATCAGAATTGATATGCATTTGTTCGATCTTGGTTTTGTGGGTTGACCCTGTGTGTTTCAGTCCTGTATTAATCGCCACTTGTATATTTGGGTTTATTCTTCTTTCAAAAAAAAAAAAAGGAAAAAAAGGGAGAAAGGGCCCCTCTCAGTTTCTGATTGCTTTGGCAGTTTCGTTTTGACTCTGTAATTCAGAAGTTCAAAAATACTATAGTTTTATCAGGGATATTACCATAGGTTGTGATTTGTTATCAGTAGCTACCAAAGTTTCGATACCCATGGATGAGCTATCCAGGTACATATAGTATAAGGCTGTTCATCAAACATTTATACCTATTACTTCATTCGCCTGTACAGGTAACTCAGTAGCACGTTTGTCATCCAGTTCTACTCGTTCATCACCTTGGATTATTGATTCTGGTGCCACTAATCACATGTCCAGTAAGAAAAATTTGTTTAGTGAAATTCACAAATCTCAAACTCTTTCTAATGTTACTTTAGCTAACGGTACAACCACTCACGTTGTGTGTATTGGTACTGTTGCCCCTAACTCATCTGTTCACTTACATACCGTCTTTTCCTTTCATTCTAATGTCTTTTAGCAAATTGACTAAAGATTTTGATTGTTCAGTGGCCTTTCCTAATTGTTTCAATATCCAGGACTTGAAAACGAAGAAGACTACTGCCGGAGGGCATGAAGAGGGATGTCTTTATTGCTTGGAAGAGTCTTCATTTGGTTCAACTGCCTGTCAAGTCGCTGCCTCACCATTAGCAATTAATTGCCATCTAGGTCATTCTTTACTAAACAAGTAGAAACAAATTATCCCTCATCATGCCATATTCAGTCTTTGAATTGTGAGTCGTGTTAGTTGGGGAAGCACCATCACGTTTATTTTTCTCCCCGAGTCAATAAAAAAGCACCACGTTTATTCATGTTAGTTCATTCTGACATTTGGGGCCCGAGTCGTGTTGCTTCCACGTTGGGATTTCATTATTTTGTTACGTTTGTTGTTGATTATTCCAAAAACACTTGATTTTATTTAATGAAAGACTGTTCTGAGTTGTTCTCTATTTTCTGTTCATTTTTTGCTGAAATATGAACTCAATTAAATTTATCCGTTCGTATACTTCGTAGTAATAATGCAAAGGAGTACTTTAAAACCCAATTCAATCAATTTATGACTTCATCTAGCATTATTCACCAATCTTCTTATTCGTATACTCCTCAACAGAATGGAGTAGAAGAAAGAAAAAATCAGCACTTAATTGAAACAGCTCGGTGTCTAATGTTTCAAATGAACGTTCCCAAAAGTTTTGGAGTGATGTTGTCCTCACTACATGTATTTTAATTAATCGCATGTCATCACAATCGCTCTTATTTGCCTAAATCACTCCGTTTTCGCTACCACCTCGTATTTTTTGGCGTACTTATTTTGTTCATTAACTTTCCCCTAAAATTGATAAGTTAAATCCTCGAGCTATAAAATG
>MKEJ01103704.1:0-14331 GCA_001753735.1 Embelia ribes | reverse complement strand
TCACATCGGCGACACCCAAATCTTTTATATCAAAGTTTCATGATAACATTCTCTGAATAGTTTTGATATTATCGTTATACTTGTCGATAGAACCTTTTGCTCTCATCTTCCTTTTAAAGATCTACTTGGGACCCGGTGAAGGACAATGACGTGTCTAATGGGTTATACGCAACTAGCTACCAAGCCCAGGTCCCGAGCCCGAGCCCGAGCCCCGATCAAGCCAAGTCCGGTTGGACAACGCACGTGTGTGTGGTGTTTTCACCTACTTGTGCATGTGTCACACTAGATTACATTTTTAGTAGCACATGTTATTGTATTTATATAATAAAAGAAATTTTATCTCCTCAATATGGGATAATTCACACAAGGTTTAAACATCTCACTTTCAATCCCCTTTGGATACCTTACTTTGAAACCAGTTTTCATTCATACCATTTGTCGTTTTGGACATGTGAATATACCATCTCGAAACTTGCAACAATGTCTATCAAACCCACCTTAGAATGGCAAAAAATATTAAGTGGATGCAACTCAAAAAATTATTCAAAGTTAGTTGAAAATAATGTCCAAAATTACAATTTTCGAACACTATTTTCCTGCATGGTGAGAAAATGAATAGATTGTGTGAAAAAAAGCATACATGCATACAGATATATGATTAGTACCCCCCTCAAACGTGCCCATTGGCTACATATTGCCTAACCACTCACGCCTATGGCCCATACCAATCTATAATAGCAATTGAGTACACCTTTTTTGGCATGTACCGATCCACATGAGGATTTAGAGTTTTTGACCCAACTTTGTTCCCTCCCGTTTCGCATGATACTTCACCATGCCTTATAATATACAGCTAAGCAAAACAAAACTCTTTTTCTTCAACAAGAATGTGTCTTTTGTTGGGTTCGAATAAAATTTTAGACCAATTCTATCAACAACCCTATCCTCCATCTTGAAAATATAATTTTTCCCTTCCAATTTTTTGTTGGCTCTTGTTATTGTTTCTAAACCTACACCAACAACTGATGACCATCGTAAATAAATTTCCCCACACATAAAAATACTATCAATTTTTTATGTGGAGGGAGCCCCCAAGTCAATGTGTGATGCGAGGGGGCCTTAAACTAATGTTCTTAGATGCATAGAGGGTGTCACTATCCAGTGTCTTTTGTACCCGTCTTTTTTGTCGTCTTCTTTTTTTCCCCTAATGAACAACAATACACTTGTGCTAGTCAATCTAATAAAAATATAACCAATTCATACATATAAAATTTCTCCAACTGACATATTGACTAATTCTATATATAATAAAATTTACGAAATAGGCACACCCACCAAAACTTTTTCTCATATGCCAGTGAAGGAGTAGATTTAAGCTGTTGATCAACTCAAATAAGATGCCCTTGAACATATCGAAGAAGTAAAGTACAAGAAATGGGTAACTCCTTTGTCCTTTTTATTAAAATAATCAAGTGGGCTCACTTTAAAGGAAAAAGGGTGAAGAATAAGTTCCTCAGCCGGTAAAGCCGATTCCCAGTTGAAGGACATTACCACGTAAGCTGTATACCGTGAGACTATGTTTGGTGAGTGAGTTTTTATCCAGCATAGCTCAATTAGCTTATGAACAGTTCGTAAACTACTTGATCCGTAATCAATTTTATCTCACTTTGTGTTACTAATTGATTTTCATTTATATTTTTCATCAAGTCCTATGTAAATATTCACAAATAGTATATTTAATTTAAAAAGTGATAATTAAGAATGACATGTTCCATAACTTGGTAGCGATTTTAAATTCAAGTAATTGATTATGCTTTTTATGGTATTTTCACAAATAGTATAGGAATTCGTTTATGATAAAAAAAAAAAAAATTTATTTTTCATTACATGAAACCAAAAACAAACCTATTGAAATTGATAAAAAAAAAAAAAAAAAAACATGTGAAAAGAGCAAGTAAAACAAAAAGTTTAAATAAATATAAAAATTCCATGATGATTATTTTGGGGTAAAGCTAATTTTGCCACTTATCTTTTGAGACTTGTTTTAATTTGTCCAATATCCTTTCATTTGTTTCAATTTGGCCCATATCCTTTTAATCTCATTTGAATTTGCCTCTTATTTTTCAATTTATCCAATATACTTTTACTCTATTTCTAATATATTTTAATCTTTTTTGTCCCATTTCAATTAACCATATCATTAATAAATTTAACTTTAATTATAGATATCATATTAAAATAATAGCCCGTCATTTTAAAAAAAAAAAATCGAATATAAGTGGATTAGTTAGGAACAAATGATTCATTTAATGCATATTTTTAACTTATCATAAATATTTAATTATAAAGGTAAATTGATTAAATAATAAATTTAAAAGATATGTTAAAAGGGATATATAACATGTAAATGATCAATTTTTGCATCAAGACACTTTCAAGAAATTATATGTGTTATTTCGACAACTCATTATATTATAATAGAAAATTTTTATACTTATAGGGGTAAATTGAAATGGGAAAAAATATAGGAGTAAATTGGAAAGAAACTAAAATTATAGGGAGTAAATTGAAATGATACGGGACAAATTGAAATTAGAATAAAACTATATATGACAAATTAAAAAAAAATAAAAGGATAAAGAGGAAATTGAAATGAATATTAAAAGACAGGGGCAAAATAATGTTTAGCATATGTTTAATATATCGACTCCACGTATGAAAAGTCCAACTAATATGACCCAAAGCCTTGGAACTTCTTGTCGTGTAGAATTTCATGACAGTGAAGAATACAATTAAGGTGACTTAATTAATTATACGAAATTTGTGATTTAATAATTAGTGAATTGGACAAATCACCAACCAATAATAGACTAGCTCATTATTTATCTAAACTAGTAGTTATATTAAGAAAATCAAGTCACGATCAAGTCTATGTTTGGTCCAATCTTGCCTATTATTGAATTAATTTAAAGTATATCCGGAAAGAAAGAATATATGATTGCGTCAATTTTTTTAATATCCACAATAATTGGGAGCCAAAATAAAAAAAAATCTGAAAAGTCGTAATAAAAGAAATCAAAACTATTTAGTATAAATTATGCATATAGGAAAAACAATAAGAAAGTGCGAAAGAAAGGAAGAAAGATTTGTTAACTATGAAAATCGACAAAATATGTAAAAGGAAATTTGTAATGTGTCCGTTTCTAGCGTTACATCATAAGTGTCAATTCAAATAGGTTAAATATTACTATCGTAATTGTATTTAGTATTTATCTATCATTATATTTTTATGTTATTATTATTTGCTTTTGAACTTGTCATATTGGATAATGAGGCAACACCATATAAGTTTCATCCGCATTGGACGAGTGCGCTGTATGTGTATATGCTTAAACAAGACGGTTTAAGGGTGGTATTATCATTTTTCTTTTTCAAACTATTTTGATACTTTAATTGTAAAAGTAGAATATGAGAAATTATAAAGCAGGACGGGGTGCCGGCCTTTATTTTGAAATATGTTATAAATCCTAGCAAATATTTGGTTCCGCTATATGTATTCGACACAATAATGGAACAAGAAGTTTGGTAATTATTTTATACAGGCAGTGGTGGATTCATAAATTTTACTTATGGGTCCAGCTAGTCTTACTGTCTTATATAGAACGGTAAATAGTTTTCACCGGGGGCCATCAAATGGGATGGTATTGAAAAATTCGAAATTTATATGAATACTTTGCAAAATTTTATGAAATCAGGACGTTGCAGTTGAAAGTCCCAGCATCTACTGCATATGCAAATCGATTACAGACTGTTTGTTAAGAATACTAATAGCCCAAATTAAAGTACTCTAATCCGAACAAAACTAAATGAAAAATACTTATAATTTCAGACATCTAATTTTTTCCACGCTCTGGATTGATATTGATGTACTCTCAAGTGCATGGCACCGACATTTCTCATTTAATTTATATATTTTCTATAAATGATTTTCTTCTACTATAAATCTATATTTTGGAAATTGTCCATACTAGTTTTTTCTTCAAAATTTTGTTAAAAATTACTTAAATAATTATATATTAAAATAAAATATAAAAAATATATTTTTTCTAATCTTAACAAGTGTTTTTTTTCTAATGAAAAAATTATGAATAATCAAAATTTCCATTGAAAAATCTAATATAGTGTTTCATGAAATTTTTCTAAAAACATAAATCTAACTATTCTTTTTAAAATCACGAATTGCTCAAAATATTTCATGCACTTTTTGTTCAAATAATATCCTTTACCTTATAACTTTAAAGTAAAAATCAACATGCCCAAAATTATAATTTAATTAATCTTAACATGCATATTTTTTTATTGATAGATAATAATATTTATTTATATATTAAGGTTCATTATTATCAAATTCGCAAAAGATAGATATAAATGGATTACAATTCATACACTTTCACTTCCAAAATAATCCCAATTAACTATTTCTAAACCTAAATTGTGTAGGATTATCATCGTAAATTACTCGAAATCATATACGAAACGGGGGTAAGTTTGCCCTAATCTTCTCTAATCTATTAGTTTCTAATTAAATTTGAAAAAATACAACATACTCACGCAAATACGTATTCATAGCAAATGCACAATGCATATACATATGTATACTCACAGTAAATGCAGGTTACTCCGTTTCTTTCTCATGAAACCGCTGCTCAATCTATCAAATATGCAAAGTCAGCAGCAACAAAATTAGGAATAACCATAGAGGATTCAATTGCAACCAAAATTTTCTTTTATATTTTTTATTTGGGATTAATTTCTATTTTATTAAGAGCATGTGTCCTCTTTTATATATTACTGGATTAGAGATATTCATTAAAATTAGTTTTGTTATAATTTTCCAAGCATTAATTACCAAGGGTTTCATTAGTTTTTTTTTATATATATAAGAAATAATATACTTTCATGGAAGGAATTCAGTTTCAAATGTACCAAAATCTTTCATTATAAGAAATAATATGTATTTGAAGAAATGTACCAAAATCTTTCGTTATAAATATGTTATTTGAAGAAAATTTGATTATATTTTTTTGGAATATTCCCATTTGTGATATAGTCGAGCTATTGACGTGCACACCCAACGGTAAATAAAATAATGTGACACATATTTACACGATATTTGTAAAGGGAGAGACTGTGAGGTAATAAAGACTGACGCTTCGCTCCACGTCATACACGCATTATAACGAGACTTTCCGCTTCTTCTTTACTCTTTCAAATTTCTCTCTCTCTCTCTCTCCTTCCGGCCTTCCTCTCTCTTTTACAGCTCACCTCACGAATGCGTTCCCTCCCTCTCTCTTGCTACACACACACACACACACGCATACATATATGGATATATATATATATATATATATATAAATATATATATGGTTCGATTTTTTATGAAAATCTTGCACCTAACTTATTTTGAAAAAATGATAATAGTATTAAAATTAATTTTAATATTTTAAATTAAAATAAATATTATATCCAATATATTATAATTTTTTTATAATATGTAATATCATATAATATAATTAATATATTATAAAAAAATTATTATAGTTTGATATAAAATTATTATATTTTTAAAACGTCTTGTGAAATACTTGTAACAATGTGTGTGTATATATATATACCGTATATAAACCTGCACATAAAATCTCATTGCCATTTTTTCTACCTTCCGATCGAAGTAAGAATATTAACTCTCTCTCTCTCTCTCTCTCACACACACACACACTTCTCAAATCACAATAACTCAATTCAACTGCAATTATACTCACACAGAGCTCAATCGAGATAAGCCAATTCGATAATGACGATAAGAAAGACTAGAGGCACCAGCCCCGGCGGCGAATTGACGAATCTGCCCTCCAACGAGCTCCCGGACCCCTTACCCCACCTCGGCGTCCGTCTCTCGGAGCCGGAGCTCCGGGAAACGGCCTACGAGATCCTCGTGGCTGCGTGCCGGAGCTCCGGTGGGAAGCCGCTGACGTACATCTCGAGGTCGGCGTCGGCGGCGGGGCCGGCCGTGTTAAGGAGGTCGATGACGTCATCGGCGGCGAGCAAGGTGAAGAAGGCTCTGGGAGTGAGGGGAGAGGGAGAGGTCGGTGTCACCGGGGAGGTGGAGGAGGGCGGCGCCGGCGGGGGAGGTGGGTAGGGTTCAGATGAGGGTGTCGCAACGGACTGATTCGAGGGTTCGCCGAGGGCGGCTCAGAGATACTGCTGGTCAGGTGAATTAATCTGCTTTCTGGTTTAATTACTGTTTGATTGCTGATATATATATATATATATATATATATATGTGCGAGTGCGGGCGCGCATGTGGACAGCTTAGTGAACCATAGAGGTTGTTTTCCGGGTAAAAACTCGTAACACTCATATTGGGCTAGTTGGGTTATATATTAAAAACAAAATATATTTTTTTGTTTGATATGGAAAAATATATTTTTAAATAATACTTGTAACTATTATACGCATGTTTGGTAGAAATTAAAAAAAATATTTTTTTTATTGAGAATTATGAAAAGTAGTTAGTAACACGATACAGTGCGAAAAAAGTATATTTTTTTTGAAAAAATTAACAAAATCTTAAAAAGTATACTTTTGGTATTTTTAAATAAAAAGTATTTTACGTTTGCTGGTGCAAACAAATAACATATTTTGCTTTTGAGTAAAAAAGTACAAAAGTATTACTTTTGCCATTCCTCCAAACAGGCCCTTAACATTGATGTCATATTGAGGCGTATATGTCCCTAACCAGTAAAACTATCCAAGTTAAAGTTTTAAACACCATCGATATCAATTTCAGGAGAAGTGTGTACTAGGAACAACTATATTTCAAATGTCATGTAAACAAGAAGCCAACTCCCATTGTTTTATTGCTGATAATTTGCTAAATTTAGAAACAAAAACGGGTAATGGAGAATGCGTCCTTGAAGTATAACATGCAGAGAAATATAAGGCCATGATATTATAAATAGCATACTGCAGTAGGGTAAAGTTGTTCGTGCAATGCTGAAAATTCTTATGGGTCACCCACCTCTGAATGCTCGGCCTGGGCACGCTTAGCTGCCCACACCAACCTTGTTCGTGGGATCTTTTATCCATTCCTTCTTCCTTGGACTGTAAGGCTAGTATTGCCTTGCATTCTTGCTAGCACTACAAAAAGCTCTGGTCTTAACGCTTTTCCTATTGCAGTGCAGCCTTTCCTCGCTTTTGTAGAATCTGGTTTCCCGTTTACCCACAGCGGAGGATTGCCCATTCTTTAACTTGGGGCTGAACACACGGAGAAAGCAGACTGCTATCAGTGGTATATGCCTTTCCTAGAAAAGATATAGAAAAGATTTCCTAGAAAAGATATGGAACAAACTTGCATGAACAGTTGCGGATAGAATCTAACCCACACGGTGTGTGCACAAATTTTTAAACACATTGTTTTAAGTAAATTCACAAATTTACTTATATAGCGTATTCCCATCCCTCACCCAATGTAGGATAAGTGCTTGTGCCTGTTCACTGTTATGGTAGCTCGTCCAACATTTCTCTGCCAATCCCCACACATCCGCCCACTCATGCTCATAACACAAAGCCAGGTTCACGGCAAGACATGCCAAAGATTTCTCAACCTTTCATCAAGCAGTTGTATTCCATGGCGCTAGTGATAGGGGTTTGTTATGCAACTGTTGTTCACTGCCCTACAATATATAGTGGGGTTCAATTTTTGATTCGAGCCTCTCAAATTAAGGTGTGAACCATTAAATTGTAAGTTATTTTTTGTTAGTTAAGAAGATTCCGATGTATGTCTACTACATTTGTGTAAGGGGCTCCCATCCGTGAGTGATTAAAATCTAATCTGGTTCATGATTTGGAAGATATGCTAAGAAAATATTTAGAACATTTGAAGTAAAATAAGTTTGATGACATCAATTATAAAAGGATTGTGAAAAAGTGGTTGAATGTGATGTGCACAGGCAGAGAGTTTCGGGCAACCATGAGAGGGGAAACATCTTGTGCAGTACAATTCTTGAGTGGGCGAGTTTTTGGGCAATGATAGTGCTCGTGGATAGGTCACTTATGCGTCAACCATTTTCAATCATAGTCCTTATTTTTCGACGAGTCTGTCCTTATTTCACATGATTAAATTTTCACAACCAATAACTACTCTCCCCAATGACGGGGTGATGGCAAAACGTGATACATATTATTTCCCGAGTTCTCTTTTCCTGAGCAAACATTGAATTTTGGTTTTAGAGTCTAGAGAGATTGAAGATTCCATCCACTCCAAGAAGAACAAAAGAAAAAAAACAAAAGAAATATGTTCCTACTTATAGTGCTTTGTAGGAAAACCGTTGATAGAGTTCTGTTGTTTAGTAGCTCTATATATTGTTTTTTTTTTCTTTTTTTAATAGTGGATACATATTCAAAGTTGGTTGTTAATTTCAGCTATTGTCGATCACATCATAAGAGATATTTTGAAAATATGTTGAAAAAGAAATACTCACGCAATTTAGCAGTTATCATCTGCTTATAATTCCATTGTAGCTCAGTAATTAATGTGCTCAACTTTTATGTTTGGTATTTATCCATTTAATGACCAATGTGTAAAGGCTTATCTTGCGTATGCTTTTTCTCGTTGAAACTCCATGAAAAAGCTGTTGAACATTAACTCGTGTCTTTTTTACTGAAATGTTTAGTGTGTTAAACTGTTATCATTTTTGTGTTATTTTTCCAGCTTGGAAGACGAATCGAATCGATGGTTCTACCACTAGAATTATTGCAGCAATTTAAGCCTTCAGATTTTTCTGACCAGAAGGAATATGAAGCATGGCAGAAAAGAAATTTAAAATTACTCGAGGCAGGCTTACTCTGTCATCCTCACTTCCCTTTAGATAGGACATACAGTTCCTCTCAAAAGCTTCGACAAATAGTTAGTGGGGCTCTAGAGAAGCCCATGGAAATTGGAAAACAAAGCGAATCCATGCAAATTCTTCGAAATACTGTTTTTTCTCTTGCATTCAGAGCATCTGATGGATCTATGTCCGAAACATGCCATTGGGCCGACGGGGTTCCATTTAATCTCCGACTATACCAAGCTCTTCTTGAAGCTTGCTTTGATTTGAATGAACCAACATCACTAATTGAAGAACTTGATGAGGTCTTAGAACTCATAAAGAAGACTTGGGTTATTCTTGGAATAAATCAAACACTGCATAATCTTATGTTTTCATGGGTATTATTTAACCGCTTTGTCTGTACTGGACAAGGTGAAAGTGACCTACTGTTCGCTGCTAATAATCTATTGATCGAAGTTGAAAAGGATGCAAAAACAATTGAGGATTCCCGTCTTTCGGCGATCTTAAAATCGATAGCAAGTCTAATTTTGGATTGGGCTGAGAAATTGCTTTGTGCTTATCATGATCATTTTTATAGTGGTAACACTGAATTGATGCAATTAGTTGCGTCAATGGCAATATTGGCAGCTAAAATATTGGAAGATGATATCTCGTGTGAATACCGAATGAAAAGGAAAGATGTTGACATAGCACATAACAAGGTTGATACTTACATCAGGCTGTCTGTGCGCCGAGCTTATCTTCAGGCAAGTAAATGGAAGCACCTCCAGCACTTAAATTATAAATTTGAAATTCTGTCCAGCATGACGCATCAGTCATTGAACTCTTTTCCTTTGTACTTCAGCATTCACTCTTTTCCTAAACTTGTTATTCTCTTTATTAGACATTAGATGGTAACGTTCCAATGATTTCGTGAGATATTCTACCCTCCATTCTATAAGCTTCAATAGTTGCATATTGGTATGTGAACTGGTTTTTTGGACTGCTAGTTCTTTTTTATCATCATTTTTCTGCGGCAGTATGCGCAAAATCCATTTTCGCAGATTATACCTTAATATTGCTGAGTCACCGGTGGGCTGGCCAAAATATTCTTGTGAAGGTGCCAAATCTAAATTTTTTTCATGTTTGGAAGGCCAATGGCAAATTTCAACTTTCTGATGTGCACTAATAGATAGGTTGATGTATTTTTGTAAGATATTGAGGATGACTGAAGAAAATTTAGTTTTAATCCGGAAAATGAAGAATTAAACTCGAGCAAGGATTTCGAAGAAGTACTGAATTTTATTCTTCGTGCTTTTGATTGGAAAAGAAAGAGAAGAACAATTCTTTTCTTTTATCTCCTTTTTTTTGTATTTTCATGAACCATATGTAAACTTTTTTGTTTCGCCCAATCTCGGATTGAGAATATAAATGACTTGTTTTTTTGCTTTTTCCCTTTTGAATTTGCCTGCCTTATTACAGAAAATGGAAGCTATTAAAGCAAGCAAGCGCGCCTCTAAAAACCAGCGAAATCCTCTTCCTATCCTCTGTATTCTCGCTCAAGAAATCATTGAAGTGGCTCTTAACGAGAAGGACGTATACAGTCCTGTACTTAAGAGGTGGCACCCTCTTTCGGCTGGTGTAGCTGTGGCCACTTTTCATGCTTCCTATGCAAATGAACTTAAACAATTTGTATCAGGTATTAATGAGTTGTCACCTGATGTTGTGCAAATATTGCTGGCTGCCGATAAGTTGGAAAAGCTTTTAGTTCAAATTGCTGTTGAAGATTCGGTGGAAAGTGAAGATGGTGGTAAGGCGATTATTCAAGAGATGATTCCTTTCGAGGCTGAAGCTATGATTACAGGTCTAGTAAGGGCGTGGATAAGGACCAGAGTGGACAGACTTGGGGAGTGGGTCGACAGGAATCTGAAACAAGAGGTACGCTATACGTTTCTAGTTTATTGGTAACACAAATTAATGCTTTATATTTTTCTTTATATTGGATCCAATCTAATTGATAGTTTGTTTTCTTTGATCTAACACTTAGCTGTACATACTATATACTTTTTACTTTTTGTCCTTTTTTTCTCTGGTTAGAGGGGAAGTGTTGGCAGTTAGGTGAGTGAGATGGTCCTACTTATCCATGCCGTTGAGAGTATTGGTATGCATACAAGAATTTGTGTATAGAAAACTCAGTTTAATCTGGCAGTGTGTGGGACTTTCCCTTGAAACAAAGCAACCTGTTAAATTTTCATTTAGGCTCCGGCATTTTGGAGTCCAAACATTTTCCTGTTAAATGTTTTACGCAAGCATATTTCATTGTTTTTTGTTCCTGTTGCACATTGTATAGACAGTCGCATGTCTCTCTCTCTCTCTCTCTCTTGTGTAATGTATATGATGGGTTTTTATGACAATATCTGTTCTTTTCTTCTTCCAGAAATAAGTACAATGAAAGAACAGGAGATATAATGTGTTTTCCGGCTAAAGTATTGGAGAATGGAGGAAATGGTCAAACTAAGTTTGGTCTTTTCTTATTCTATATAATATAGTTGTCAGCTACTGCATCTAATAGAAGACAACTGTATATGTAGATGGCATATACAAGAATATTTGATTATCCTTCATTCAATCTAAAATATCGCGAAGGTAATTTGTTTTAGGCATCTATCTCTGTGCAGCTAGTAGTCCACCATTTGAGAAGCAAACCATTAAAGTGATATTTACATCTGCTAATGTCTTGAGTGTTTGTGTCATCTCTCTCATGCACACTTGTTCGGTATTTCTATATGATTGAGCTAAGCACTCGTTATTTGGCAACTTTGTTATATCTTGCCATATTTGCAGAGACTTCTAGAATTTATCAACTGTATGCTCATGCCATCTATCTTTTTGATTGTTGCTTTGAAGGTGTGGAGCCTACAAGCCAACAAAGATCGTATTGCTCCCTCTGCTGTTGAAGTTTTACGAACAATAGATGAAACTGTAGAAGCTTTCTTTTTGTTGCCAATAACAAGGCATCAAGATTTACTTCCTGACTTGATGAATGGTCTTGATCAATGTCTTCAACGATACATAATGAAGGCAAAAAGTGGCTGTGGTAAGCACTAGAGAACAACATTCTTGTTATAATTAGTTCAATTTGCTATTTAGTCTCGCTGGATGATTCAAATATTTAAATAAAGGTGACATTTTTTGGAGTTTGATTGATAAGCACTTGGCTTCAAAGTTGTTATGCTTTTTATAATTTCATTTTCTGGTAAACTCCCTTAAAATTTTTACGCAATGAACGAGCAGATGACAATTAGAACACATTTATATATTTTCCATTTTTCTCCTTTCAAATAAGCAAGTGCTAAGTACCTAACTGTTTCTCAAACCAACCTCTTAATTACACTTCGAAAGCACTAACATAAGATACTTTGATAAGCATCTTTTCCAAGCAATTTTCAAAACCAGTACCAATACAAAACCGACCTTCTAATCTATTTTCATCTCTCTCAATATGCAGGCACATGCAGTACTTTCATCCCTGCAATGCCTGCATTGACGAGATGCAGAACTGAATCAAGATTATTTAAGAAGAAAGACAAGTCACATACACTTCAGAAGAGGAGACCTCAATTTGATGATAATTCACTTGGGATACCACAATTATGTGTTCGCGTCAATACTTTGCAGCAAATTCGGGTAGAGTTGGACGTTTTAGGAAAGAGGATTATCAACAATTTGAGCAATTCTAGTTCCACTTACGAAAAAGATTTTGCCAGTCGAATGGGGAAGAAATTCGAGCTTTCAGCCGCTGCATGTGTGGAGGGGATACATCAACTTTGTGAGGCAACTGCTTATAAGGTTGTATTTCATGATCTGAGCCATGTTCTTTGGGATGGCCTTTATGTGGGCGAAGTCTCTTCGTCTAGAATTGAACCTTTCCTTCAAGAACTTGATCAGTATTTGGAGATGTTATCAGCGACAGTGCATGACAGAGTCCGGACCCGTATCATTACAGATGTCATGAAAGCCTCTTTCGAAGGGTTCTTGTCCGTTTTGCTTGCCGGGGGCCCTTCTCGTAATTTCTTAAGGCAAGATTGCGTGATTTTAGAGGAGGATTTCAAGTTCCTTATGGAGCTGTTCTGGTCCAACGGAGATGGATTACCAGCTGAACTGATAGATAAGGTTTCCAAGACTGTGAAAAGTGTTCTTACCTTATTTCATTATGATACCGTGAGCCTAATTGAAGAATTTAAACGAGTCACCGAAGATATCAACGGTTATTCTTCTAGACCCAAGCCTCCGCTTCCGCTTCCACTTCCTCCAACTTCGGGTCAGTGGAGTCCTGCCGAACCAAACACACTTCTAAGGGTGCTGTGCCACAGATACGATGAGGTGGCCACAAAGTTCCTTAAGAAAGCATATAACTTGCCAAAGAAACTGTAACTTACACAAGTCGTCAAGGTAAAATAACCAGCCGATATTGTCCAGAATTTAATAATATGGGTTTGCTGGAAATAGTTGTGTGACCCAAATATCATAAGACTCTAAATAGGGACTCAGATGTGCTATTTTGGAGGTTGGATCTACTTTTCGAAGAAGTCGTGTTTGTGTTGTATAATATGTATAACCAGAGTTCGATTGTTTAGTTTAATCTTACTACTTAGTGACTCGGTGAAACAGTGTAATAACATTAACTCGGTAGCTGATTATACGTGAAGGTTCGAAAGAGCTGATGATGAAGATAATTATAAAACATCAGATGCTCATTTTGCACACTCGGGCATGTAATTGGGGTTTGCTTGAACGTGCAGTTCATGTTGTTTTTCATGATACTTTGTTATTCAACTTTAACTTTCTAAAACAGTTCAACATATTTGTATTTTAAGTTGTGTTTCTTAATTTAAATGTTATTTGGTGCTAGTGATTGTAAAATAATTGTGACTGAAAATATGTTTGGCACTCTTTTTCATTGGCATCAAATTTAAACAGTAAGAGTAGAGATTGGTTCTGAGAGTAGAGATGGGTTATGAAGCCGAAAAGCAGACTTGGAGAATTTGGAAAAAGGATTTGACTTTTGAGATCGGATCTATTATATTTGGATGGGGTAATATGAAAAGTGATTTCTCAAATTCAACTCCTTTACTCCCTACGTTTCAATTTTTATGTCAATGTTTTTCCCCAAATCAACCTTTAGGTTATAAAAACTAAGTTTGAGGATCAGCCCCCAAATCGAAGGGACCTATGTTGATGAATATGTGATATCTTATCACACAAGTGGCAAGCATAGACGCATATAGACGAAATTACATAAGTCCGTATCCTTTAAACTCAATTTCCCTGCACAGTATTGAAGACACTTGGAGAATCCAAGAGTTATCTGAATTTTCTTGCAACTTTTGGGGTCTTTTTGTAATTTTTAAAAATATTTAATTAATATACTCGGTTCGACCCTGACCGAGGATAAATC
>MKEJ01103703.1:447-11107 GCA_001753735.1 Embelia ribes | reverse complement strand
AGTGCATGACATGTTTTTGGGCCTTTTAATAATTGATACTCGTTAGTAAGGTGTACTAGATTATAACGAAATGCAATTGCTTAGTTGCTACTTTGAGCCAACAACCAATACATAACTTTACTAACTTATAAAAGTTATTAAAAAAAAAATGCCGAATCTCCGCCGTGTCCGTGTCCAGAATTTTTTAAAAATTGTCAAATCTATGTCCGCACCCGTGTCCGTATCGGTGCTTCCTAGGTGATAGGGCAGGGTAAAATTTCTTGGTTTTGGGAGTTAGGTGATGGCTGATTCGCCCATTTCAGATATGGAAGGACAATAACCTTTAACCGGCTCCTGTCAATCGGCATCCTCAAAATAGTCTTAGAAAGTCGACTATTTTGCTGGTCTGTATATGTATTTTCGCTTTCTTTTATAAGCCTTTTGTTCTCTGCATCTTAGATTTAGGATGTTAATAAGGATTTTCTGCCCGTAAGCAATTTTTATGAACACTAGTCAAATTTAAGAACACTAGTCAAAGTTGATTGGTCAAATTTTTAAGAACACTAGTCAAATTTACACTTGATTGGTCAAAGTTGATTCTTTCTTGGGAGCTGTTATTAAGTTTGGAACTTGAGAAAAGTCTTTTTTCTTGCACGCAAATATGGGAAATTGAAAGCTTCGATTTTTTCAGCTTCATCCTAATATAGTATAATGTAAGTCAAAGTTGTTAAGCTCAACAAACGAAAGGAAACTAAGGTTTAAGGTTTTCAGAATGCACTTGGAATTAACATGGCAATTTATGAGTGGAAAAGAAGTTATGTGTTTTGCTTTAGAAAAAGCATTTGGCCTTTATACCCTTAGGTAATATTCACTAATCCATATTAAAAGTGAGAGAGGAAGTACGCTGAGAGCTTGTAACTTTATAGGGAGATATTCACGATTGAAATTTATGAAAATGTGAGATGAGATTCTTTTGCTTGGTTATTGGGTAAATGGGTAACCAGACTTAGTTCTAACTTACTACATCAAATTTCACAGGCTAGACAAGTACTATAAGACCTAGTTACCCATTGTATTATGAACATTATATGCTTAATATTTTTGGTATGGTTCTTTTGCAGGTTTTACTCATTCCGCTTTTACTTTAGGATATGAGGCAGGCATTAACAAATGCCCTATTGATGGCAATTTAGTTCCACCAGGGGCACTGATCACGCTAATACAGAAGGGCCTTCAGTATCTGGAGATGGAGGCTAATTTGGATAATGTTAGCATGCTTCATTCTTGTGTATTGTCATTTTTTTGATAGACAGTGTCGTGTTCCTTTAGAAAACTTTTTGTTTATAACTCTTATAATTGCTTATTTTTCTCACTTGCTAGAGTGAGACAGAGGTGGAGGAAGATTTCTCGTTTTTGCAACCTTTGGATCTCATTACTAAGGATGTCTATGAATTGAGGCAAATGGTAAATGAGCGAAAGAAAAATAAACAAAAGGATGGGAACAAGGGATTTAGTAGAGATCAAGAACGCGAACGTAAGCGCCCAATAGAGAGGGACAGTCATGATAGAGAGAAGGACCAGGAAAAGGACAGAGAGAGAATTGAGAAAGACAAGGAACCAGAGAAGCAACATGAGGATACGGCTGTTAAAGAAATGATTGCAGAGCAAGAGGATAAGGTGGAAGTAAAGCATGATGTCAGTGGAGTTCCTAGTGGTAAATTGGATGAAAATTCTCTCTTTACTTCTCACGGAGTTGCTTTCTTTTTCTTTATGTAAGTTCATTAGGAAAGGAATGTGACATTGAGCCAAAGGAAAAAGATGAAAATCTGAGAAATGAGAAGATTTCCCTTCGAAAAATATAATGAATTGTGCTTTCTGATTTTGTTGATAGAACCTGAGCCTATGGACATATCCACCGTCCCAACTGTACAGTCCCGTGAAATTCCTAGTTCTGATGTGACCATTCTAAGAGGACACACTTCTGAGGTTTGAGTATGTTGTATTTATATATCTTATTTTTCTTTTTTTTTTCCTGAATTATTTTCTGCAATATTGTGCTCATCTTTCTATTTTCCTGGCAGGTTTGTGCATGCACTTGGAACCCTGCAGGTTCATTTCTTGCATCTGGGTGAGTTTTTTAAACTGCTGAGTCAGAAATTATAAGATTGGGGTAGTTTACACGACTTTGCATCTTTACTATTATTCTTGTGTTTTGTTGACAGCTTCTGTGAACCTCTCTTTTCCTGCAACTGCAATATTAGACATTTCTTTAAGGTGCACCAATAGAATTTTTGGACAGAAAATATTAATGGAAGTCTTAAAATGGAAGGTGGAAACCTTATTTTTATAAAGTTTTTACCAGACAAGGAACTCTTTTTATTTTGTCTTGTTCATTGCTTATGCAAAAGTCGATTTTAACTAATAATTAAAGATTTTAGAGATACTTGTAAATTGTTATGGTACCTCAATGTGCAATCATGAAGTTGTATTTTTAATTTTCTGTTTTGTTTCTCTCTCATCCTCTAAGGATGAAAGGGAGAAGAAAGATTTTCCAAATATAGGGCAAGGTTTTTGAAGCTGTTGAAGAGTTAGGGGTGCCAACTGGTTCATTGTGTCCAGCAGGGAAACTAGAGATCCATCCTTTGCAAAATCTGAGTTTGATCATGGCTCAAATTGCAATGGTTTTCTGGCTTTAAATGGTTAACCAACTGTAACATTCCAGCTTTTAAATGTTAAATCACCATATTGCTATCAATTTATGGATGTTATAGTAGTATTTTTTTCAATTTTTTCTTACTTGCTGAAACTTGTTCGTTTACCTCAGATCTGGAGATTCTACGGCTCGAATATGGTCAATTTCGGACAAGCCAATTGATGGCTCTAGTAGGTTACAAAATGAAGCTCCAAATGTGATGGTGCTGAAGCATGTTAAGGGCAAAAGTAATGAAAAAAGCAAAGATGTCACAACTCTCGATTGGAATGTGGGTGCTGCTTGATATAATTTCTGCTTTTTTGTTGAGCTTTCTGGATTGTCATCTTATTCTTGCTTTTAAAATTTTCAAGTAACATATATGCTAGCTCTTTTGAATGTTGTGGATTATTGTTGGATTTCCCTGACAACTTTGGAGTGTAAGTTATTTGTTTCCTGCTCATTTATAAACTGCCTTTTGTTCTATAATGTTCTTCTTATGTGTATTTGCTATCATACTCGAATTTACGTGAATTTGATATCTCGGATGATTACGAAAAACTTCTGAATGAGCACTTAACTTGTGGTGGCAACCTGCCTTCATCATATTCAATATTTTCCAAGAGGGGCCGTCCCCATAGATTCGGACTAAATATGTATGTTTAATCTTATTGAGAAAATACACTGGGACTTTATTCGTGAAAACATGTCTTCCGGGTTCTTTCTAGCAGAGTCATGTTTAGGTCATTATTTCTCTTCGTTTATGGTGTGTTCATTTGGTTTTTGACTCTGTAACATTTATCTTCCTTCTATTCAGGGAGCAGGAACATTTCTTGCGACTGGTTCATATGATGGGCAAGCTAGGATCTGGAATTGTAATGGTAAAGTTTCTTTCCTTTCTCTTCTGCCATATAGTTTATACGTTTGGCTTTCTGACATTAGTAAATGCTAGCCACCGAGGCACACGCAATGCGTGTGCGTACTTCTAAATATATCACAAAGAAAATGTATTCATAAGAAAAAATTGGCATTTACATAGTAAAATAGAATAGAAGAATACATCAGTTATTATAACAAACACGTGGTGGTATGCATACGAAAGGCAGAAATCAAATTAAAAAAATAATAGCAAAAGCGTCATATCCAGTATGAGGTGCGGTGGAGGTGGAATGGGTAGCCATCGATCTAAGATATCAAAATTTGTATGATTTAATTTTCAAATTTTATGGAGAATAGAGAGAAGGGGGGAGAGAGGTAGAGGAGGGAGAAAGAGAGAGATTGTGTGATGCTTGATAGGATGTAGTTATCAGAACGTGGGTGAAGATGTTGGGCTCAATTGAACCTAAGTTACATTTGTGAGTCAACTTGGTATAAGGGTATAATTGGAAAATCAAATTGTTAACAAATGGAGGCTCCGGCTTTATATAATAGATAAGTAGATACATATGAATAATCATTTGTTCTTATTTATTTTTTATTTTTTTATTTTTTGTCGTGGTAGGGCAAGACGTATTTTTAATTGATTAATTGATCATAAATGAGAATTTTTCGATTCGTGTAAAATTTTCCTGGTGAGTTTACTAAATCGACCTTGAACTGACATTATGTATTCACCTTTCTATGCTGATCAAGGAATGAAATCTCGTATTCTGAGCTGTTTCGGTGGGCTCGGAAACTGAAACATGATGGACAAGGAGGAGTAGTCCTGACATTCTAGAACATGAATTAAAACCAATAAATTCTACTTAAAAGCACAATTATATAGTGATTTTATTCAAATAAATCACAGAAAAAAGTGTGCATTTGCACACTGTGGATAAATTAAGTAATAATAAAAGTATCATAAATAAAAGCATAGAATGTGGAAACAGTTCAACTAACAATCTAACAAACTATATTCTATAATCAAAAAATATACTACGTGGAAATGATTCTTAAAAAATCAGTTATATAATATGGAATTGATTTGAAAAACTGTTGGAAATATTACTGTCTTGGTGGAAGTACGTGGAGACATTAATTTTCCAATGAAATGCCTGATTTTTGAATTTGTGTTTTGAATACTGGTTACATTTCAGCATCTTTGGAAACTGAAAACTTTCTGTTGTTTTGGTCATTTTTGGCATGACATCTTGTTTTCTTGAATTATAAGCTAAAATGTAGTTTAGCAATTAGACAAGAGTTGTTTTGTCCTCATATTGTTACCGTTTGTTATGTATTTGCTCTTTGATATCTCGAACTATGCAAAGTACGCAATTTAGTTCCTAATGAAGAAATCCTTTCAAATTCTTAATGGAATAAAAACCTTGGGCATATGAAACTGGTCATAAAAGATAGGCTGGGGCTGTAAATTGGTTTTATATTTTGACTAGAATGCAACCAACGTTAGGGCACTAAATATCCCAATTTGCAAATTCTTGAGCATGAGTTAAGTTAGAGTATCAAATTGCACATTGATGATAGATTTTTGTACGGAATGAATACTCTCTTATATCAGCGGAAATAAATGCTTTAAAGGCAAATCCTAATTGTTGATGGAATTATCATTCATTTATTATCTATGAGTTGGTTTATCCTATTATCAATATTTCATGAAAGTAGGATACTCCATATTCAGGGGTCAAAAGAGTTATATGCGCCCTTGGTGGAAAAAAAAATGTGGATGGAAGATTCCACTAAGTTGAATTGTATTTATGAATTTAAGAACTAGTGAGACTTTTGACTCTCTTAATGTCTCCCGCAGTTAGTCCTTTTGTCCTATTGGTATCTGTCTCATGCATTCAGCATTGAGGTTGTGTGTTCGAGTTCTGGTACATGCTCCCAGTGTTTTGTCTCACATAAATATAGAAAAAGAATGTGTGAACATTAACTTGATCTGATTTGCTGGCCTGATTTTATTGAAATGAGAAACGCTAAATTAGAGAATTAGGTGCAGGTTGTAAACTTAAAAATGGAGCATTCTTGTTTCATGTGCCAACATTCAGGGCTTGGCTCAAAAGAAGAGTTTCATTCTTCTACCCGAGTCCGGGGAGCTTTGACTTGCTCCTGCAACTAGCTCGAATTCATTCGTGTATTCCCTGTAATCAACAGTCTGGCAATGTTTAAAAACAATTTGAGCTTACATTGTGGAAGGTTCACGAAGCGTAACACAGATCCAATTTGTGAACATGGATATGAGTTTATCCTTCATGCCTTGCTTGTACTAGTGCAGATGCTATTGAGAAAGTGTGGTTGGTTGAATAGCCCTCCTCTAGTATGTGCACATGGTGGTGACTCTACCAAGGCCTTTCCGAACACAGTACGTGAAATTTCTTTTGCTTCTGTTCATAGTAATATTTTCAGAAGGTAGATTACGTTAAGTCTTTTAAATTTACAGCCTTACTGTTTCTGTCCAGTCTCTAGATTCTAAATCAATTACAAAAGGATGTGTAATGCTTAGCCAGCAATTTTTTTTTGCTTTCAGGAAAACAAATGTTTTTGTATCTAGCTCTATCGTCTATGATTTTAACATTTTGTTATGCTTATCCCAAAAAACTCATCTTTTACGTGTAAGCGGTGCTTAATGAGATTTCAGATATTGTTCCCTATTATGAAGTGTTTTATATGTACTTTGTAAAATCTGGATGGATCGGTAAAATCTTTAATATTTTCTTCTTTGTATAGATGGATGCATACAATGAAGCCCTTCGTTCTCAAGTAGACTGCATCGAGATTGATGTTTCTCGGTCTTTAGATGGAGTTCTCTTTGCATTTCATGATAGGTATAGAATTCTCTTTCCTCGTATTTTGCCATTGTTTAGATTTTGATTCATATCAAACAACATTCTTTTACGATAAAGCATGCAAGGACCTTCAGAATTTTTTATATGCACTTATAACTGAAGTGTGTATCTTCCAATAGATGGGTCTTTTTTTTCTTTAGTTTTGTTTAATTCCCTTCTGACAGCAAAAACTTTTCCATTTCCGTGGGAATCAACTCTGAAGCCTTAAATAAAGAGATCAACACGATCTCTTCATAAATTTGATTAACCCCCAATCATATTCAGTCATTTTCTTAATAAAGGAAATAAAAAATTATGATATTCCTCCATCATCTCTTCGAAACACGATTATTCCTTAAAATTATCATACCTCTGTTGAATACACACCTATTTTTGCATTGTTTTTCCTCGAGCATTGAGTTAATAATGCTTGCAATCTGTATATTGTTTATCTCCAAGCAAAAGTTAGAATAATGGAGGTCACTAAACTTGTAAATTGCTGGGCAAAGTTATAATACTTTTGCAGGTTTCATCGTCTTGTCTTAAGAAATGTACAAAGGAGAAAACCTATTTTGACATGGACTTTATGAGTTAAAGCTGGCTGTTTCGACTGAAGCCTTCGAAGACTTGTTGAATATCCAATTGTCTTATATTTCGGGAAGCAAGACTCTGTTTCTGGATAACAAAACATAATAACTATCTTTATAAACTATATTCACTTTTACTACAAATAATGTTGTCGGAGACTTGATTATCACATGACGCAGGTAGAGAGTTGCAGCGGATATCTGGGAACAGCAGTTCCAAGGTTGGGCACTTGAGCATGGAACAGGTGAGAATTTCTGATATTGTTCTTGGATACTTTCTGCATGCTGTCCCGTATACCATCTTTCTTTCTGATAATTTATGCATCTAATTGCTTTAATGTGGATTGTATATAACAATGATGAGTATATATGATTGTAGATTAAAGGACTGAAAGCTACCAATCTGTTGCAATCGGAGTTTCATGATCTGAGTATTCCTCTGGTGGAGGATGCACTCAAGGTGTGATCATAATCCACTTATTCCTTTTTACTTAATTTAATATCTTATATCCAAAAAAAAAAGCAGATTTTCATTAACAAGTAGTTATCCAACTCCGGTGTTAATTGGATCTGTTTCAGGTGATATCAAGTTCTGTTAGGCAGGTAATTTTGGACGCAAAAGTTGGGGCTCCGCTCTATGAGAAAAGACTTGCCAACGATATTCTTGCTATTGTAAGTTTATATTTTCCTTTTTTTTTTTCTTTTCAGATAACTATTTTCCAACGAAAAAGACTTCTATCTATGCGGTGGCCTTTTAAAAACATTTCAGGTTGAGAAGACAAAATGTAAAAACTGCCTTGTTTGGGCCAAGAGTGACACTTTAGCAAGGGATGTGCTTAAACTGTCATCGGACGTTGAGGTACAAACTCATCCACATTCCTGTACCTCTGTGTGTGTGTGTGTGGGTGTGAATAAGATACTGTTTGGTAGAATTCTAAGAAGCACAGATATAGACACTAATAAGGATACAGACTCAGATTTGGACATGGTACACTCAACAATAAAAGATAGGGAGACCTGGATATGTCAAGGCTCGGTTCTTTAGTATAGTTAATTATTGATTTATCAGCAATAAATATGTTGACAGAAACTATGAAGTAATAAATTATACAAGTATAGCAATAAGTTTGCATAAAACTCTACCCAGTCAACAATTTTTACAGACGATCATATCTTAATATAATTTACATTATCTATCAATATTGTATAGATAATATCACACTTTAATTCAAGTAGACCTTTATTAAAAGCAAACCATTATCCCTCAATACGCGATATGGATTCTCTGACACGTATTTGAAGTTTACAAAAAGAAAACACTCCAAATCGAGTGTCTAAAATGTAATTCAAAGTGTCTTCGGAGTATGTAGTGTCCTTTATGTGTCGTACACAGACACGACACTCGTTTTGGGATGTCCGTGTTTTCTAGGTAGAATCATTGAATTGAGTGGTCACTGTCCCATCTGTTATTTATTCCAATTTGCATAGAAGTGTATGAAATATGAAATGGTGAAGCTGGTATAATAGGTAAGGCATATCTTGTGCTCTTTTCCTATGGTTTTGCAATTGCAGGTAGGCTACATAGTCATGAAAGACCCCTCTACTGGGACAAGAAGCAACTTGTTGCGGATGAGAGGTGCTAGCGTTGTCGGAGTATTCCATCCTTTAATCGACGAA
Source organism: Embelia ribes (assembly GCA_001753735.1). Classification (NCBI taxonomy): domain Eukaryota; kingdom Viridiplantae; phylum Streptophyta; class Magnoliopsida; order Ericales; family Primulaceae; genus Embelia; species Embelia ribes. The sequence continues at coordinate 2,414 of MKEJ01103703.1, read as the reverse complement.
AAGCTTATGAAAGTTCTTCATGGGTATGTAATATTTTCCTTAAGCTCACACCAAAACAAAGTGCGTTATTTCTTCAGGAGGGGTCTTTTTCAGTCGGGTCGAAAACAATAACATGTTGGAACTATTAGAGAAACATGATGGAAATGAAGAAAACAAACCGGAAAATATAGGGAAATATTTTGGAACATGAATAATAAGTCCTCTCTTCCGGCTTCAAGGATAGTTATGTGAATAAGCAAACTGAAATGAAGATAACCGTTTTGGAAACTTTATGGAAATAAAGAAAACAAAAATGGAAAACGTAGGGAGACATTTTGGGACATGAATAAGACATGATAAAACTTTTATTTTTTGTTATTTTGCAAGTCACTGAACAATTTGAGAATCTCTCTCGCCATTCAATTTGAAATTTAGCTCTTAGTTTTTTGAAGTGTATAAAATTATGAATAAAAATCCTTACTAGTTTCCACTAGAACTTCGTTCTGAACAGACATGGTAGTATTTTGAGCTATTAAAAAAAGGCAAGACAAATATTTTAAGAATTTAATTTAGTAATTTGATCATACATACCATTTGCTTCTATCGGGGAAAAAAAAAATCCAACCTGAACCCAATCCATGACCTTATTTCTTAATTTTACATATTGGTTATTTTATCACTAAATTGCGACTGTCCTTGAATGGCTGAATGTGGACATCGTAATTCCATTATTTTGTAATATGGCAGGAGAAAGAAGAAGGTATATGCTTGGACTGTGGACGATACAGAATCGATGGAGAGGATGTTGTATGAAAATGTCGACGCTGTTGTTACCAGTGATCCTAGTTTGTTTCAAGGTCTTATGCAAGAGATGAGAACCCAATGTCTCATGGACGGCTTCGCTATATCACAATGACCACTTCATTAGCACGATGAGCTCCTAACAAACTCGTATAAATTGGCCAACTATATATTCTCTGAATTCAACGGAAGTAAAAAATAAAAACTATAGGGAGATTTCGAATGATTTTAGAGTCCAAGAATATTGTTTTCTCCAGTATTCTGAGGGAAAAGTTACCTGCTTAGTTCATGGAACATATTTATATTGGTTAACAATTTGTCAAAGTATTTGGCAAGTATTTTCAGGAAATTCAATACATGTTTTATTATTTGATTGATAATTTCGTAATGATCAGAATGTGAGGAAAAGATTACGTTCATTACATTGAGTCATATATTGGCGTCAATTCTTCTTTGACATTCTATTAATAATGTCTACTGAAATAAACAAGTAGTACATTTTGATCTTATTGACAAATATTGTGGATAAGGTATTGTTGATATGTGCATATGCAATTTATCCATGTGTGTACATGTATCTAAACATATTTAACTTTTTCAATTATTTTGTGGTCGGCAGAGGCCATCTTGTAAGACACTAATTTGTCTTTCGTCAATGTTTTGGCTTGGAATAATTCACATTCCGTGTGTTTTGGGAAACGTGAAAACAACTTGCAAGTTTCTTTGTGGGCCCCCTTTTAACGTTTTTATATTTATATTATATATACGACAAATATGTACGTCATTGATTGATTAAAAATAAAAATAAATTATACAAATTTTTTTTCTGAACACTTCCAAATATTGATATGCAGGGATTTTCTACTTCAAAATGACAAATCATTATGTTTGTTACGAGCTTTGAGAATGATTTTATATTTGTGTAACACTGTCCTTTCTTTAGAATTATAACCCTTGCCATTGATGATATCTCATGATACCTATTTTTTTTTTATTTAATTCACAAATACCAACAAATTTTTTTCATATATAGTAACGAGTTTTATTCATATTTTTCATTTGTGATATATTTGGGTTGAGTTTGGTAAACCTTTAATGGATTATGTCTGTTTTTTCCTTTAAGGAAGCATAAGCATCTTGGACTATGCTTTTAAAATTTTTTATTATATTTTTTGACAAATAATTAT
>MKEJ01103699.1:0-14476 GCA_001753735.1 Embelia ribes | reverse complement strand
CAAAAACTAGCTGCTTAGTTACGATTCGAACCCTATACCAATGAGTATTTAAGACCTTATGAACCAACTCTGCCACATGTTGTTTTCATCTACGTGGACACATATATAGAATTTATTAATTTTCATAAAGTCAACGGCCGCACTTGCGCCCCTTTGCTCCCCCTGCGTTTGTGCAAGATAACCCTTCATCTTACTTTTTTTAACAAAATTTATCATAATTAAAATTGTAAATTAATTAATTTTAACTTACATATTTCTTTTGTTAAAAGATAATACCCTATCTTTAAATATTTAGATTGATAATTATCACATAAATAAAATTTAAGCAATTTAAAATAAAACATCAAAACTAAAGAATTACAAATTACTATTACTCACATATCTACCAAACTTAACAAAATATTTAAATATCATATTAATTATCAAGAGTACAAATTAGTAACAGAGTTCACAGAGGAAACTCGAAATTTCTATATGACGTATACTTAAAATTTCGATAAATAATAATTAAATTATTTCTATTTTTATTAAAAAACAGTTGAAATAATTTTAAATTTTGCTCTTATATTAGTATGCAATATTTTGTTAAATACACTCCCTCAATTCTTTTTTAATTATTTAGATAGATTAGAGCACATCAATTAAGAAAATCATTAATTGGCCTCAATTGGAGGAAAATAAATATTATTTTATTTTACTATCTTTAATTAAAATTTCAAAATATATCACTCTAATCAATTAATAGGGGTAAAATTATAAAAAATAATAATTATACTTTATTGGATTTCTAAATGAACACTTAAAAATGAATAAAAAAAAATTAAATGACAATTTATAAACTACGTGCAAATGGCGTGTAACTCTCCTAGTATATAATAAATGTTGATAAATTCTTTAAAATGTATTATTTTCTTATTTCAAAATATTTTTAGAAACCTTATAACCGAAAATATTTTAAAGACATGAATTATGCGTCTAATCTCCCGGATGCGTCAAAAATTGACTTTTATCCATTAATATCCACATTGATTGGAAAATAGAAGTTAATTATATTTATATTATAGATATGTATAGGTGTTAAACGTCAATAATTCAAACTAGTGTAAGAGGTGATATTAGTCTTTGAGTGTCTTCTAACTAATAATGTCGCCCCAGAATGCCTAAATCGAGAGATAATAAAAGAAAATGAACAAATAAAAATAAATAGTACCAATAATAGAACCTACATCATATATAGATCGAATAAAAAATAAAAATAGCAAGATTCCACCAATTCGAACTATAATAATCATCCCTTGCTAAAATATATAAATATACATCAAAATATATAACAACGATTCACAACGTAATACATAGCTGCATTAGAAATGTAACAAAAGAAAATATATTTCTAATACAATATTGCCAACCTCTGAGCCAATTATACAACATCATCAAGTTATAAGCTTGTACAAATGATAAGAAAAGAAAATGCACAAACTCCAAGCCTCATCTACATAATGCAATATCTAAATACATCATCTGTGCAACAAAATATATGTCATCCGAGCCTCTGAGCTACTATGTCAATCTAATGTCCATCTCCATACCTGAAATACATATTAGAAATGCATAGGGAAAGAAAAGTAAACGGGTTAGATGATGAACTAGAATATGAAGATGAAACTATGTAGTATAAATGATAAATATAAGTATGCAACGCTTATGAACGTACATTATCAAAATGAATGAATGAACAATACTGCAATACTATAAATATACTACATGTGACCTCCAACCACGACCTTTAATAGATTCAAATAAAAAGTTACAGCTAGTATCTCTCCACAAGTTTTGAGGTTATGCCTCGTCTACAATTACCGTATCTTATGCGACGTGAATCATACGTCTGATTCTGAGGCGTACTAATGCCTAGAGTGATCAAAGTTCATTCCTTATGTAGATTTTCCCCACTCTCACGGTAGGGGTTAAAGCTACTAAGCTTAAATCCTCCACTTCCCAAAGGGTTAAAATCTACTCTTTTGATTGGGTGAAATTCAATATTGGTGTCCTAAAAAGAAAGCAAAAATGAGTCAAACCAAATGCGAATGAGAATGCTCTTTTAAATCTTCCAAAAGTGTTCTTTTAAAAGTAACATTTTTATAAATCAACAATGACACATCATGCTCTCGGATTTCCTCCAAATAACCTCTGAAATGTATCCTCCGAATCATAAAACTATGATTTAAAAATATCATTTCAAAATCATAGTTTACCCTCCAAACAATCCTCTGAAATTAAAATCATGTTTTAATATATAACTTCAAAAACAAGGTTTTTCCTCCAAAATGTTTTCAACCAAAACTTTTCATTTGAAAACATGAATACAATGCCACATAGTGACATGCTACGGTATAAATGCTATAATAACAACAAAACATGATACATGTTCTCCAATAATATACTAAATTATTAGTATTAGTATGCTACAAAATTATATTAAGTAATCAATGCCACTGAATATAATTCACGTATAATATACAATACATTGTATGAATTCATCTACAACAAACAAACTTGTTACAAATGTCGATATACGACCTAATATTATAGTCATATTAGAGTTAATTATCTACCCATACCTTAGTACGGTAGCCTCCAATACCCTCCGAAACCCCCAAATTGAATACCAAAAACGAATATGAATTCCTCTTGAAAAACCCCAAACAAACTCCTCTCGAATCACCTAGAAATAACCCCCGAAATACGACGAGCCTACATTAAGAATTAGACTACGAAACATAAGAAAGAGAATGAATAACTTTAACTTTAACGTTTAACTCAACACGAAAATCGAGAAATGGAAACGAGATTAGAAATCTATGAAATTACCTCAACACGTAGGCCTCACGATAGTGACAAGAAAGTGTTGAAGGCTCGAAGTCAACCGAACCCCAAAACTAGATGAAATCCCCTGAAAACCTCCAAAATACTTCGTATCAAGTTTGATCTAGATATGACCCTTAAAATGAAACGAATATAGCCAAGAAAAGCACATATTAGATACAAGGAATATTTATATAAACTTTATTTTCTCGGACCTGAAATGGTATGCAAATCGAGAAAATAAAATGAACAAAAGAGAGGACGAAATTAGGATCAAAACGTACATCTAGCTTCAACAACTCCAAAAATCCACATTTTAACTCCGGACCAACTCCCGAGATAAATGGATCAATACCGAGAAGTTTTGTGTTTAAAGAGCCCACACCTCTATCTCCTCCTTTTTATTTTCGTAATAAATGAGAAATGAGAAGAATGGTGTGTTAAAAGCCAAAAAGTAGTAAGGCCCATGGCCTTTTCACGCTAATTGGGTGTACTAGTATAGAGGCTTTGTATAATAGTACTTAGTGTGTAACAATATACACTTCTGTGTAATAGCTTCTAATAGGTTTTGAGTAAATAAGGGGTTATGTAACAGTACAGAAACTCTGTGTACCGGCACACACCTTCTGTGTATCGGCACACACCCTCTGTGTATCGGCATTCAAATCCAAAAATAGAATTTCAACCAACAACAAACCTTAAAAAACCTCCAGAACGATATTCAACAATAACAAATAAGATTTAATGAGACTACGGATGTATCAATAAAGATAAACAACATCGTTTATTAATACGAAAACATTATACGTAATTCCGAGACATTACATCCTCCCCCTGTTAGGATATTTTGTCCCCAAAATTAGTATAAACTACTGAAAAAGTAAAGATGTACCCGTATTAGTAAATATCTCCGGATACTTTGCTCGGATCTCTTCCTGCGTTTCCAAGTAGCCTCCTTACTACAATGGTATTTCCACAACACTTTAATCAACCGAATGGAATGCCCCTGAAGAAATTTCTCTTTCAATTCCAAGATAGAAATTGGACAAACTTCATAGGAAACATCTTCTTCTACATGAAGGTCGTCGAAATTGAAAACGTGCGAAGGATCCAGTATGTACTTCTAAAGTATAGAAACATGGAAGACAGGATAAACCCTCAAAAGCTATGGTGGTAACGCAAGATGATACGCCACCTCTTTAACTGCCTCTGAGATCAGAAAAAAGACCAATAAAATGAAGAAAAAGCTTCCCTTTCTTCCCGAAATGTATAAAGCCTTTTCGAGGGGAAATTTTCAGGAAAATATGCTCTCCCGCTATAAAATCCAACGGTTATCTACTATGGTTGGCATAACTCTTATACCTACTCTGAGCTGTCTCCAAATGCTGCTCGATCAGCTGAACCTTCCGAGTTGTTTCTTGAATCAACTCAAGACCCAGTAACGCTTTATTTCTAACCTCCGCCCAATAAATAGGAGAACGACAAGGACGGCCTTATAAAGCCTCGAAAGGAGTCATTTCAATGCTAGCCTAAAAGCTATTATTGTAAGCAAATTCAATAAGGCTAACATGATCCTCCCATCCACCCTCGAAATAGGGTACACAAGCCTTCAACATATCCTCCAATTTCAAAATAGTCCACTCAGACTGACCATATATCTGCGGATGAAAGCCCGTACTTAATGAAAGCTTTGTACCCAATCCCTTTCGGAGATCAGACCAATATCAAGAGATAAAATAAGGATCATGGTTTGGAACAATCGACACCGGAACCCCGTGAAGACGAACCACCTCATCGATGTACTTTTGACATAGTTTCTTAACTGAATCTGTTGTACGGATTGGAAGATAATGAGTGGATTTTGTCATCCAATCAACAAGCACCCAAATCGAGTCATTACCCCTCCTTGATCTTGAAAAACCAACAACGAAGTCCATTGTTATTCATTCCCACTTTCACTCCGAAATGGGCAATGGCTGAAGTAGTCCCCCAAGACGCTTATGTTCAGCTTTAACTTCTTGACAAGTAAGTTATCTCCATATGAATTCAGCTACATCTTTTTCATATCAGGCCACCAGGATTGACGAGTAACGTCATGATACATCTTGGTACCACTAGGATGAACCGTCTAATGAGAGTGATGCGATTCAAGTAAAATTTTATTTCCAATCGAATCAGGAACAACAAATGGCTCATAAATTGTAAACCAGCATCCTCTATCATACTCCAATAATCAAGACCGTGCTCGCTCAAAATGCGAACTTGGTAAGTCTCTGAATCTTCGTCACCACTCTATACCTCAATCACTCGGGTGATCAAAGTTAGTTGTCAATGGTAAATAAAGTAAATTCACCTTTCCCTTCGACAAAGTCCAACCCAAACTCATTAAACACTCAGAGCATTTTCCATTCATCCATGGTAAGGCACACGACAGTACAACGAGTCTTGCGGCTCAATATATCAGCTACGACATTGGTCTTCCCGGGATGATATTTCACATTGAAGTTATATTGCTCCAAATACTCAACCCACTTAAGTTTTTTTAAGTGAAGATATACTTTAAAGACTTATGATCCGAAAACTCTTTGAACTTCTTTCCGTATAAGTAATGTCTCTAACATTTAAGCGCGAACACTACCGTTCCAAGCTCTAAGTCGTACATAGGATAATTCTGTTCATGCACCTTAAGTTGTCTTGAAGCATATGCAACTACTTTCCCGATTTGCATTGGAACGCAACCCAATCCTTAATTGGATGTGTCGCAATACACTGTATAATCGATTCCCCTTTCTGGAATAATGAGAATGGGAGCCAAAGTCAACAAATTCTTCAACTATAGAAAAACTTCTTCACACTTCGATTCCTAGTCGAATTTTACCCCCTTACAAGTAAGCTTCGTCAACAGACCTGCAAAACGAGGAAAATTCTGAATAAATCTCTGATAATACCCCACCAGCCCCAAGAAATTTCGAATTTTGAATACATATTTAGGTCACTCCCAATTAGAAATGACCTCAATTTTCATAGGATCCACAAAAATACTCTCCTCCAAAATTATATGCCCGAGAAAATGGATATTCAACAACCAGAATTCACATTTCAAGAATTTGGCTTAAAGCAAATGTTGCCAAAGTGTGGTAATAACAATCTAAAGATGTTCGCGATGAGCTTCCTCCAAAGTCGAATAGATAAGAATATCATTGATAAATACAACTACGATTTGATCAAGATAAGGATGAAAGATGCGGTTCATTAAGTTCATGAATGCTACTGGAGCATTCGTAAGATCGAACGACATTACAAAAAATTCGAAGTATCCATACCGAGTTCGAAGTTATTTTCGGTATATCCTTATTTCGAACCCATAACTGATGATATCTTGTACGTAGATCAATCTTCGAAAAGAACTTTGACCCTTTCAATTAATCAAAGAGATCATCAATGCGAGGTAGGGGATTTTTATTCTTAATTGTTACCAGTTCAGCTTACGATAATCAATATACATAAGCATTAAACTATTTTTCTTCGGCATAAACAATACCGGAGCGCCTTAAGGTGAAGTACTAGGAGTAATGAAGCCCTTTCCGTTTAAGATTATTGACCCGTAACCATAACCCATCCAATTCTGTTGGAGCTAAATGGTAAAGTACGACAACAATCGGTTGTGTGCCCAATGCCAAGTCTATAACAAACTCCACTTCTCGCTCAAGAGGAAATTCGTTAAGGTCTTCGGGAAACACATCCGCAAATTCACATATGACAGCAGGAAATTCCACCCCCGAAACTACCTTATGCTATAAAGAAAGACTAGCCAACAAATTAGTTAGACTAGTATGAGTATGATGACGGTTTTAAGGAAATAGGTAGGACTATTCCCTCTAAAAACAACATCGAACCCCTTTAAAGTTTTCAAAAAAACTCTAATCCATTCACAGTCAAATATGGCATGAAAATGCGCAAGCATATTAATACCAATGATCATGCCAAACCCCTCCATATCGAAAATAATAAAATCATGTTCGAAAATATGATCAATAATAACCATTTCATACCCCCGACATATACTATCCATATGTATAATTCCCCCTCCCGGAGTGTTAATGAAAATGGGATCATCTAAACGGTATACAAGCAAATCTAGCATCCTAACAAAGTAAGATGCGATAAAAGAACGCGATGCACCCATGTCAAATAATGAATAAGCCCAAGTAGATAAGAAAGGAAATGTACCTCTAACCGTCGAAGGCTCGACTGCCATAGATGCCTGAGGCATAGCAAATGCACGAGTCTGAGATGTTTGACCTTGTTGATATCCTCTACGATCACTACCACCCTCTCGAGATGACGAAGACAGTGCAATATAAGGCTATCTAAGAGCTGCCCCCGAAGATGAAGAAGGTGGTTGACCCCTAGGACCAGCTGAAGTAGGGAAACTCCCAAGGCACCTATTCTACATATGCCCTTTATTGCTGCAAGTGCGATAAAAGGGCAAAGGACAAACTGCATGAACACGTCCAACATCCCCACAAAGATGGCATACACCCGGATTAGTACGGTTCCAAATGATATGGCCCTATTGACTACAAATGTATCAATTGCTACTCTGAATGGTCGACCCCAAATTCATCAACTTTGCCACAAGTGGCTATCCCCCTGAATGAGAAGAAGACAAAAATGCATTTCTTAACCTTTTCCTTCCTTGTTTCCACCACTACTACTACCAACCCTACTAATACTTCCGCAGCCTCGATTCCCTGAATTAGCACTCAACGCATGAATAGATTGGGAGCCCAAAGATTGCCCTGGAGATTTCTTAGGATGAGCCTTGATAAGGTGTTGCTTCTCTTGCAAGCCCACTTCCACTTCCATAGCTATGCTAACACATCATTTGTATGAATAATGTAATCCTATGACAATGGAAATATAGATTCATGGACATAGGCCATGTACAAATCAATGACACCGAAGCCACTTTGTAGATACCAACTATGGTGCATAGCAAGCTAGACTCATGAACTACATTTGGTACTCATGTACGCTCTGGTTCTTCTGCTTTAAGTTCACAAAGACGTCTTGCTTCCCTTCCCGTATGATATCAAGGAAATATTCTTCCAAGAACAATTCACGAAAATCATTCCACGATGTTCACTTGGCCAAAAACTCTCTCTTGACTCTTCTACCATTTTACCGCTCTCCCACATAGATAAAATGGCGAGGTAGCCATCTTTAAATCATATTCCATCATATGAAGTGAATTGAAGATCCGCTCCACATCCTCCAACCATTATTTGACCACTAACCATTATGGATCTCCTTGTAACATAGGAGGATCCATCATACGGAAGTGCCTCTAGGACAATGAAGCCCAAGAATCACCTCCCTCTCCCCTCGAAGTCCATGCTAACCTATCGAAGGCCACTTCCATAGCTCTGAATATGTCGACTCCTAGTTGAGGTTGAGCTTATTGTGGAACTTGGGTTCTAGTATCAGTAGCCTCTACCCCATATCCATCATCTCCTCTTCCGAGGTCTCCTCTAGTATATGGATGTCTTTTTCTTCTTCGACATCTATCATTGTTTGAGCATGAGTGAGCACCGTTCATACCTTGTCCTTAATACGAGCTCTGGTTTGACCACCCCTTCCCCGAGTAGCCATTCCTCACCGAGCTCCACGTCTACCACATCCGCATCTACCTCTTCCTCTTGCCATTCAACTTCACATCAAAGGCGAATGATTAGGAAGAAGGTCAATATATCAATATATATAACCAAGCATATATATTGAACTTCTAATATCATAATGTTTCACATTATGATCTACCAAACATATCAAAACATAAAACACATAAGGGAATGTATAACATCTCCAAAATATAGCTACTACCTCATATAATCTCCAAATGTAGACCTTACCCAAAAGCGCCTAGGTTTCCATAACCCGGTTATCTTTGATACCAACCTATCGTGCCCGTTCCCGGAGCCCCCATAAGCCCCAGGCCGCGCGAGCCGTGAAAGGAAAGAAAAAAACATAGTGAATAAATATAATCTACATCATATGTATATAGATTAAATAAGAAAATGAAAGTAAAACATTCTACCCATTCAAACTTTAACAACCATCCGCTACTGAAATATATAAATATACATCAAAATATATAACAATGATCCATAGCATCATACATAGATATGCTAAAACTACAACAAAAGAAAATGTGCATCTAATACAATATTGTCAACCTCTAAGCTAGCTATACATCATTATCAAGTTACGAGCTTATACAAAAACTAAGAAAAGAAAATGTACAAATCCCAAGACTCGTTTACAAAGGCAACATCATCTATATACATCATTTGTACAATAAAATAAGATCCTCCCTGCCTATGAACCCTCTATGCATGACCTACATCCGACTCCAGATCTGAAAAACAAATTTGGAATGGATGCATAGGAAAAGAAATATAAACGGGTTAGGTGATGTACTAGAATATGAAAATGAGATTATGTAGTACAAATGACATGTATAAGCATGCTACATCTACGAATATATATAACCACAATGAATGAATGTACAATGTTGCAATGTTATGAATAAAATACATGTGATCTCCGACAACAACCTCTAATAGACTCTAATATAAAGTTAGGGCTACTATCTCTCTACAAGTTTTGAGGCTATGCCTCACCTACAATAGATGCATCCTCTACGAAATAAATCATAGGCCCGATTCTAAGGCACACTAATGCCTAGAGTGATCAAAGTTCTCTCGCTGCATAGGTTTTCTGGCTCTCACGGTAAGGGTTAAAGCCCTTAAGCATAAATCCTCCACTCCCTGAATGATTAAAATTTACATTTTTAATTAGGTAAAATTCAATATTGGCACCCTGAAAAGAAAGAAAAAATGACTAAAACCATATGGGAATGAGTATGCCACTTTAAATCCTCCAAAATGTTTCTTTAAAACGTAACATTTTACAATCAACAAGGGCGTGTCATGCCCTCGGATAAGCCTACAAAAATCCTCCGAAATGTATCCTCCAAATTATAAAATCATAATTTAAATACATCATTTCAAAGTCATAGTTTATCCTTTAAATAATCTTCCGATATAAAAACCCAGTTTTAAGTCATTACTTCCAAAAACTAGGTTTTTCCCTCCAAAACGTTTTCTACCGAAAGTCTCCATTTGAAAACATGAATGCAATTCCATATAAATGACATGCTACTATATTCCCCAAAATGTAAATTCCATGATAATAACAAAGTATGACATACGTATGCCTTCCAATAAGAAATGCCAAGTCATAACTACGAAGCATGCCACCATAATTAAGATGCGTAATTAATGCCAACGAATATGAATTCACATATAATTAATTATATAATTCAATTATGACAATCAAACATGTTATAAATGTTGATATACGATATAATATCACGGTCATATTAAAGTTAATTATCTGCCCATACCTTAGTACGGTAGCCTCCAATATGCCTCTGAAATAACCCTTGAAGACTAATGGCAATTCTCCCCCGAAACTATCTAACAAGGGCTCCTATAATTTACCTAGCAATTACCCCCAAAATGTGATGAGCCAACATAATAAAAAAGACTACAAAACATAAGAATAAAAAAGGACAATTTTAATTTCAATGTTTTCTCAACACAAAAATCGAGGAAACAGAAATGAGATTGGAATTCAACAAAATTACCTCAACACGTAGGCCTTGCTATAGCAATAAGAAAGTGTTGAAATCTAGATTACATACGAACACCATTGCTCGATGAAATCTTCCGAAAACTACTAAAGGTTCCACCCCAAGAATGATCTAGCCTTGATTCTCAAAACGAGGCGGTCTTAACCAAGAAAATCATCTATTAAACGTCAAGAATAGATTCGACAATTTTATTTTTTTGAACCCAAAAGGGCACAAAAAAAGAGACAAGAAAATGAGAATAGAATTTAGGAAAACTTACTTCAAAATGTTCCCACTGAGTTGAGGAGTCCAAATATGCAAATTTTGGTCTCGAAAATCAACGAATAAAGATCAACTAAGCCAAAATAAAGAAAAAGGGTTTTTAGCCCCTCCCCCATCTCTCTCTTCATGCTTGATAAGAAAAAATAAAATGAGGAAGAAGTGGTGAAGTCAACACATTTTAATCCAGAATTTACTAGTTTGAACGATCCAACCACGGTTGAATCAATCGATTTCAACTTTTGGATTGATCTAATAGCTAGCTAGATCCATTGGATCTGTGGAAATGCGATTTCACCCAAGCTCACATTTTTGGTCAATAACTTCTGAAAATAGTCACAATCACTCCTAAGCACTAATAAAAGTGTTTTCTAACTTTCAAAATGCTATTGAAGTATCTGAAACCCATTCTACGCATTATAACGCGACTACCCACAAATCCTGACAAGAACTCTCCAAACAACCTCCGAAACCTCCATGAATGGAATCCTACCACTCTAATAGATATTCTATGACTTTGAATGCTATAAGTATACTATGAAGGCACAATGCATAATGTAATGCAAATGTATACTGTGAAGGTATAATGCATAATGAAATGCAAACTACGAATACGAATGATATGCATGTACTACAATGCATAACAACGAATATCAATATTACATTAAAGTGAAAAATTTATACATATTTTCGGGACGTTTCATCCTCCCCCTGTTAGGATATTTCATCCTCGAAATTGGTATAAACTACGAAAAGTAAAGATGTACCCATAAAAGCAAATAGTTCTGGTTACTTTACTCACATTTCTGCCTCGCGTTCCTAAGTAGCCTCCTCGCTACAATAGTATGTCCACAACACTTTAACCAACCTAATGGAACTCCCTAAAGAACTTTCTCTTTGCAATCCAAAATAGAAATTTGACGAACCTCATAGGAAATATCTTCTTCCACATGAAGATCATCGAAATCGATAATGTGAGATAGATTCCGTATATACTTCTGACGCATAGAAACATGGAAGATAGGATAAACCCCTAAAAGCTGTGGTGGTAACGCAAAACTATATGCTACCTCTCCAACTACCTCCAAGAATAGAAAAGGACCAATAAAATGCGAAAAAAGATTCCCTTTCTTCGCGAAATGCATAATGCCTTTCCGAGAGAAAATTTTCAGAAACACATACTCTCCTGCTATGAAAGCCAATAGTCATCTATGATGGTCTGCATAACTCTTATGCCTACTCCTAGCCATCTACAAATGTTGCTTGATCAGTTAAATATTCCAAGTTGTTTCCTGAACCAACTCAGGACCCAGTAACACTTTATCTCTGACCTCCACCCAAAAATCTGGAGAACGACAAGGACGACCATATAAAGCCTCAAAAGATGCCATCCCAATTCTCACATAACAGTTGTTACTGTAAGCAAACCTCAATAAGGCTAATATGATTATCCCAACCGCCCCCGAAATTGAGTATACAAGCCCTCAACATATCCTTCAAGGTCTAAATGGTTCACTCAAGCTGATCATCTATCTGCAGATGAAAGGACGTACTTAATGAAAGTTTTATCCCTAACTCTTCTTGGAGACTTGACCAATACCAAGAGATAAAATGAGGATTGCAGTCTGAAACAATCGACACCAGAACTCCGTGAAGATGAACAATCTCATCGATATCTACTATATCGGCTGTATGAATTGGAAGAAAACGCGTGGATACCCAAATCGCATCATTTCTCCACCATGGTCTTGACAAACCAACCATGAAGTCTATCATTATCCATTCCTACTTCCACTCGAGAATAGGAAATGGATGAAGCAGTCCCTCAGGATGCTTATGCTCGGCCTTCATTTATTGATAAGTAAGGCATCTTAATACGAATTCAGCCATATCATTTTTCATACTAGTCCACCAACAAGTAACGTTATGATACATCTTAGTGCCACTTAGATGAACCACTAAACTAGAGTGATGTGATTCACATATAACCTCATCTATAATCTATAACAGAATAAAAAAGCAACTCATAAATCTCAAACCACCATCCTCCGCCATACTCCAATGATCAAGACCATGCTCATTCAGAATCCAAACTTGGTACACCTCCGATTCCTTATTGCTACTCTATGCCTCAATCAATCGGGTGATCAAAGTTGGTTGAGTCACAACGATAAACAAGTGAATTCACCTTTCCCTTTGACAAAGTTCAACCCAAACTCATTAAGCACTCAGAACATTTCCCATTCATCTATGGCACAACATACAACAGTACAACAAGTCTTGCAATACAAAGCATCGGCTACGATATTGGCCTTCCCGTGATGGTATTCTAAGTCAAAGTTATATTGCTCTAAATACTGGATCCACCTCCTTTGATGCATATTCAAGTCTCTTTGAGTGAAGATATACTTCAAAGACTTATAGCCCGAAAATACTTCTAATGTATAAGTAATGTCGCCAACATTTAAGTACGAGCACTACTACTCCAAGCTCCAAGTCATGCGTAAGATAATTTTGTTAATACACCTTGAGTTATCTCAAAGCATATGCTACCACTTCCCCAATCTACATCAATACGCACCTTAATCCTTCGTTAGGCGCATCGTAATATATGGTATAATCGGTTTCCCTCTCAGGAATAATAATAATGGGAGTCAAAGTCAACAAATTCATCAATTGCAAAAAAGTCTTTTCACATTTCTAATCCTACCAGAATTCCACCCCCTTACGAGTAAGCTTTGTCAACAAACCTGTCAAATGAGATAATTTCAGAACGAGCCTCCAATAATACTTGTGAGCCCCAAGAAGTTTCGAATCTCAAATACCAATTTGGATTCCTCCTCCGAAATGACATGCCTCAGAAAATGGACCTTCGATAACCAGAATTCACATTTTGAGAATTTGGGATAAAGTCGATGTTCCCGAAGTGTGGTAAGAACAATATGGAGATGTTTGCGATGAGCCTCTTCCGAAGACAAATGATCACAATATTGTTGATAAAGACAACTACGATCTGATCAAGATAAGGATGAAATATGTGATTCATCAAGTCCAAGAACACTGCTAGAGAATTCTTAAGACCGAACAGTATTATAAGAAATTCATAGTATCCATATCGAATATAAAAATTATCTTCTATATATCTTCCTTCCGAACCTGTAACTAATGATATCCCGCACGTAGATAAATCTTTGAAAAGAACTTTGAACCCTTCAATTGGTCAAAGTGATCATCAATTCGAGGTATGGAATATTTGTTCTTAATTTCAATGTTTATTTGACACGGATGAGAAAATGGATACGAGATTGGAATTCTATGTAATTACCTCAACACGTAGGCCTCGCGATAGCAATAAGGAAGTGTTGAAGCTTGAACTACATATGTACACCATTGCTAAATAAAATCCCCTAAAAACCTCCAAAGCTTCAGCTCTGAGAATGATCTAGCCTCGGTTCTTGAAATGAGACAATCTTAGCCAAGAAAATCATCCATCAAACGTCAAGAATAGATTCGAGAATTTTATTTTTTTTAACCTGAAAGGGCACGGAAAATGAGATAATCAAACAAGAATATAATTTAGGAAAACTTACTTCAAAGTGTCCCACAGAGTTAAGAGTCCAAATATGCAAGTTTTGG
>MKEJ01103696.1:0-12929 GCA_001753735.1 Embelia ribes | reverse complement strand
CAAGCCTTCATTGATCCATCACCCACATGGTAATGCGACCAATGGTATAATCCCATATATGATTTTTTGACTTTTACGGTAAGGTTGTATGACCTCAATACTTTCCCATATTTTATAAATTTTGATACTTTGTGTCCCAAAAAGAAATTAAAAGATCAACTATATGACACATGAATGTGATCATTTCATAATACATAAATGCGATAAAGAGTTCTTACAAATTGAATCCCCATCTGTCAAAACAACACATTTTCCTTAGAAAATAACACTTTTTTCAAAACTTGATTGTTATGCTCTACAATGTCATGATATGAGCTACTCAATTAACATGAAACTCATCTACTTTAACATGTTAGTTACTTCACAATAATATGAATATAATGAATCAAATAAACATGTTGTTGTACTCATATAACTACAACTCATAAATACATATAAATACTACACATGCCCCAAAACGATGTATAATTAAAGTCATCAAATTTATATTAGAGTTATTTGACTACCATACAACATATCATGCATACTACACATTGATCAAGAATATGCACACATATATATATGCATAACCAAACAATACATTACTAACATGAAGTGCAATGCATTCTCATATTAGTACATCAAAAAGGAATAAGAAATTTCTGAGACATTACATCCTCCTCACATTAGGACATTTTGTCTCCGAATTTTACATATACTAAACAAAAAGCAAAGACATACTAGAATTGATGAACAACTTCGGATTCATCACTCGTATCGCCTCCTAACATTCCTACATCATCTCTTCCCTCACACCTCACTTCCATGATACTTTGACAAGCTAAATGCTACATCTAAGCAAGGTTTGTTCTTTCAATTCAAGGATCAAATAGGTCGTAACTCATACTATACATCTTCCGCAACATGCAAATCATCAAAGTTAATCACATGGGATGGATCCCGAATGTACTTCCGCAACATGGATACGTGAAAGACTTGATAAACCCCCGAAAGCTGTGGAGAAATGCCAAACGATACGCCACCTCGCCCACCACCTCAAGAAAAAGGAAAGGCCCGATAAAATGCTGCGACGACTTTCCTTTCGTCCGAAATCTCTTCATTTTTCTCCTCAAAGAGACCTTGAGAATCATATGCTCGTCGACTACGAATTCCCATAGTCACCTCTACTTATCTGCGTAACTCCTATGATGACTTCACACCGCCTCAAATCACAGCTTGATCCTCTGCACATTCCGAATGGTTTTCTCAACCAATTCTGGACCCAACAACGCTCCCTCTCCAACATACAAATAGGAGATATACATGGTCTCCAGTACAGAGCTTTAAATGGTGTCATTTTAAAACATGCGTGATAGTTGTTGTTGTAAGCCAACTCGATCAAGCCAACATTATCTTCCCAACTCCTATCAAAGTCTAATACGAAAGCACGTTACATATCTTCCAATGTACTGGCCATCCGTCTGAGGTGAAAAGCCGTACTTGATGACAATTTTGTCCCCAAAGCTTCTTGAAGCCCCAACCAATAGTGCGAAATGAATCAAGAGTTGTGGTCAGACACTATCAAATTAGGAACCCCATGTAACTGAACAAACTTATCAAAATATTTCCGACATAGTTTCTCAGCTGAGTCGATCATACAAATAGGTAGAAAATGAGCAATCTTTATCATTCAGTCTACGATCACCCATATCATATCATTCTCCATCCGTAACTTTGGTAATTCTACAACAAAATCTATCATGATCTACTCCCATGTCTAATCTAGAAATAACAACTATCTAAGAAAACCACCAGGTCACTTGTATTCAACTTTCACTTGCTGACATGTCAAACATTTTAATACGAACTCTGTAACATCCTTTTTCATATTGGGCCACCAAAATTGATGCAAAATGTTATGAAACATTTTGGTACTCCCGAAATGTACTATTTCTCAATATCCTTTTTGCCAAGCACAAGTGTTGAGATTCATGCAAAAACTCATCTCGAATAGAAGTAGGGACAAACAAACTACCCTAGAATTGTACTCCACCATCTTCCACCAACACCCATCTATTAAGTCTATGTTCGCTCAGAATGCGAACATGATACACATCAAATTTATCATTAATACGCTGAGCTTCAACTACTTGAACAGTCAAAGTCATATAACTTCTATTGTAAACAATGTAGCTTCAACCCTCGCTTCTTCCACGCAATCCAAACCAAATTAATTCAACAACCGCAATACTTCCCATTCATTCGTAGCCAGAAATACAAGAGTACATCGAGTCTTGCGACTCAATGTATCTACAACATTTGCCTTTCCTGGGTGATATTCTAGATCAAAGTTTTATTAATCTAGCTATTTCATCCAATGCCTCTGAAGCATATTAAGATCCCATTGTGTAAACACACATTTCAAAGATTTATGGTCTGAAAATACCTAGTTCTCGCCATAAAGGTAATGACGCCACCCCTTCAATGCAAAGACCATTGCACCTAGATCGACATCATAAGTCGGAAAATTCTTCTCATGAACCTAAAGTTTTCTCAATACATACGCTACAACCTTCCCGAGTTACATCAACACACAACCCAACCCCTCTTTCAATACATCTCAATATACCGAATAGCCAAGCCCTCACTCCGGAATGACAAGAATAGGAATTGAAATAACAATGCCTTTATAATGAAAAAAGACTCTACGAACTTTGCATCCTACTCAAACTTCACCGCTTTGTAAGTATGTCTCGTCATTGGGGCTACTAAACGACAAAAAATCTTTGATGAAGCGACGGTAATAACAACCCAACCCTAAGAAACTATGAATTTCAAACACTGATTTAGAATATTCCCAAGTGGTAATGACCTCAATTGTTTGTGTATCAACAACAACTCCACTCTCCAAAACAACATGACTAAGAAATTACACTTTACCTAGCCAAAACTCACACTTAGAAAACTTCATATAAAGCCTATACTCCTAAAGTGTAGAGAGGACAACATGGAGGTATTCTCGGTGTGCCTTTTCGGTAGGCAAATATATGAGAATATCATCAATAAATACAATAACAAAATGATCAAAATAGGATAAAAAAAATGTTGTTCATTAAATTCATGAAGGCCGCAGGAGCATTCATAAAACCAAATAGTATCACGAGAAACTCATAATGTCCATAACAAGTATGAAACATTGTCTTCTCGATGTCCTCCTTCTGTACCCACAACTGATTATAACCCAAACATAAGTCAATCTTCGGAAAGAAATGAAACCCCCGCAATCGATCAAACAAGTCATCAATATAAGGTAAAGGATACTTGTTCTTGATCATCACATGATTCAACTTATGATAATTGATATATATACACGTCAATCCATCCTTCTTCAGAACAAATAAAGCCAGTGCACCTTAAGGTGACAAACTCGGCTGAATAAACCCCTTCCTCTCTATATCAATAATCTATTCTTACAACTCCAATTCTGCTAGAGCCAAATAGTACCGAGCAACAGAAATAGGACTAGTCCCCAATAACAAATTGATAGCGAACTCGACCTTATGCTAAGGAGGTAGCCCACTAAGATCATCGGGAAACACATCAGACAATTCAAAGTGATTGGTAAAGACTCTACCCCTGAAACCTCCTTCTCCATAAGAGAAAGACTAGCCATCGTCACAGACAATCTAGTTAAAGAACGATACGAATAAGGAATCATATGCTCGCTCCTCCGCAGAAGTGCGCATCATTACCCTATGCTTCTCGCATTCGATCACTGCATGAAAGGTCATTAACCAATTGAACCCTAGAATGATATTAAATCCAAGCATGCCAAATATGACAAAATCATATTTAAAAATATGATCTGCTAATAAAATCTCTCACCCCTGACAAATACGATCAATACGAAAAGTATTATTCCTCTGCGTATCAACATACATCAGATAATTCAACAACCCCATAGGCAAATCCAACATCAATGCAAAAAATAAAGAAATAAACGAATGTGATATACTCGTATCGAATAAAAAATGTGCCCATGTAGACAAGAAAGGGATGATACCTTAAACAACAGTTGGCTCAGTAATCTATGGAGCCTTAGTATCTAATGAATAGCATAAGCACAGGCCTATGAAGACTGATCCTGCTAAAATCTACCTCGTCTACCCCTACTCTGACGAGAAGAAGATAAAGAAGGCACTATCTGTGGTGCTTTAGGAGCAACACTAGAAGATGAGTGTTGTCACAGCTGAGGTGCAACAGGAACAACAAAACCCTTAAGACAAAGAGTCTGCATGTGCCCTTGCTAAACACACCAATGATATGTCACTAACAGACAATCTACCGCAAAATGTCCCACTATCCGACTTACTCGGCACCCCCCTGGAAAGTACATTCCCAAGATCTATAACCCTGATGGCCACAATAATAACACTTCGGACCCCGAGTAGAAAAACTAGAAGATAAAGAAAGAGGAGGCTAAGATTGCCCATGATAAGAAGAATCATCCTGAAGCCTCTTCTTACCCCCCCTCCCCCCCAACATAAGAACTCTATCCTCAACCTCCATCCGGACGACCACTATGCATACTTGAGCCAATATCCGGGCCCTGAATAGACTAAGAAATGGACCCCAAAGGTTGACCCAAAGGTTGACCCGAATGAGAAGTAGAGCAAGCAACCTTCGACTGCTGTTTACTTGTCAAGCTATGTTTCATCCCCATAGCCATAACAATACACTCCTTCAAAGTGTCAGGACGACCCGCCATCACATACGTCTGAATAAAAGGATGTAAGCCACCAATAAATCGACGGCAACGCATCTTCTCTGTCGACACATTCTCTAGCGCATACCAAGACAGATCTGTAAACAAGATTTGGTAATCTTGTGCCTAAGAACTCCATTGTACCAAGTTCATAAAATCCCCTCGCTTCCTTTCGTAAAGCATCTCGAAAAAAAATTCCTCTAAGAATAGCTCACAAAAAGCGAGCCAAGATATACCACCCAACCCATTCACCTCTTCCTTGCTCTGCCACCAATGAGCAGTTTTTTGTCATAGATACAATGGCGCCACCGCCATTCGCAAATCATCATCAATCAACTTAAGAGTTCTAAAAATCCTCTCCACATTTATAATCCAGTCTTCGGTAAGAATGGCCTCTCCGTCACCCGAAAAGATAGGTGGATTCATAGACTAGAATATCTTCTAAGCCGAAAATGCTCTCATCTCAACCATCCCTCCACTATTCCTTGTACCATGCATCACTTGATTCAAAGCTGCTTCTAAAGCTTGAATCATTCCAGAAGATTCCCCCGCATATGCAAGTGGTTGCACTTGAGGTTAGGGCAAGCAAGCCTCTTCCTCAGAGTTTCTTAAGCTCTCTTCTATGATCGTATTATCCTCCAAATCTGGAATATTCTCGGCAAGTCGGATCCCATCCTCTCGTAGCTCCATAACCCTTGCACGAGTACTTCTCTGATGTACTCCCTTAACACTAACATCTTCAACTCGAGCCCCTATTCGACCACCCCTCCCGCGAGTAGTTGCTCCATGTCTTCGAATTCCACCCCGTACTCCTCAACCACCTTGACGACCTCCTCTACCTCGTGCTATTCTAACTTCACATGCAAGTTAGAAAAGAGGAAGAACGTCAACAATCAAGATATATATATACACACATATATATATATCAACTACGCATATCACATGATCTTACACTTATACCAATGCATCTAAATGCTATGTGGACATAACCGATATAATATATAATCTGGATGCAATGAAAATCATCTATACCCAAATATCTATGTACAAACATTTATATCAAATCACGTCCATCTCCAACACTTACCAAATACATGCATCTCATCAATCACATATCTTTTCTTACGACTAACAAGCATAACTCGCTAATCAGTCACCACTTAACAACATTCATCTCTTAATAGCACACATAACTTAATGGCGCTCCTAACGAAGTAGACCACTACTCTAAAGCTCCTAGGTTTTCTTAACCCGGTCAGCTCTGATACCAACTGTCACGCCATGCAATCCGTGACCCAGGGATGTGAGAATAAAAGAACAGTAATACAATAACTATCATAGTCCATATCTCCACTACAACAATCATCCTATCATAAATATACATGATATGGTCATCGAATGCATCATCAAAATCTGTATATATATAATCATACAACTCCACATACAATAATAGTAAACCCCCTATTTACATATACAAAATTAAGTTGTATGCTTGTTAAAATAATAAGAAGAAAGGTATAAGTATGTTCTTCACCTCGTATACAAGAGCCAGAACATACTACACTTTCGTACAATGCCAACGCTAATATCAGAGTGCGTTATACATCAAAATAAAGTACATCAAATAAAAGCACAAACATGTGCACCAAAAATATATACATCACATCCCAAAGCCTTTACATATGCTCTGGACCCGCCTCCGCACATATAATGACACGCATATATATATAAGAAAAATGGAAAACATACAGTTAGTCAAACAACTCAACTATAAAACAGAAACTAGGCTATATGTACATGAATGAACTACATATCCATATATATAAATGTCATAAACATAAATGATTATTATCATGAATGTCACCCCCCGACCACACACCACACATACCAATACCACATATTTTGGGACAAAATTCACCACATTTTAAAATACTAAGATTCGCTATCCACTCTATGACGTAATCAAAGTCTTCATTAACCGCCACCCACTTTATGACATGGTTAATGGTAAAATCTCAAATCTGGTTTTCCGGCTTTCACGGTAAGGCTGAATGACCCCATTGCTCACCACAATTTTTATATATAAATTGTCCCAATTTTTTTAAAGAAAACACGCACGCCAACGCATTTCTTTCAAAATCACCACTTTCATAAACCACGTTTATGCCACCACATGAATGCAATGTAATGCACTTAATAATGAAATGAACATGTTATAATCATCACGCATGAACAGGTAAATCATGAAACTCTTCTTTAACATGAAGGTGAGCTAATCAATTGTCATGAATTTATCTTCTACAAGTAATCATAATAATAACAAAGCTTGCATTAAAGTTCATATTTCTCATACGCAACAATCACGTCCATACACTTGCATAACCTAAGTCTACATTATGCCTAGGTCACATATCAATTCACGTCAATTTCACTAACTCTAATTCATGCATTCACCTCATTTCATAACATTTACATATAATCAAAGCCATCAATTTTATCTTAGAGTTCGTTGACTACAGTATCTAGAAATGAGCTAAAAGTCGCTCCGAGACTTCCTAAGCAAAAAGCCTCAAACCCACCTCTTTTTCACCCCTCGATGATCTAGCAAAAGGAATCAAATCGTCAAACACCAAGATATAAAGTTGTTCAACTCATCAAGATGAACAAGAGTATCAAAGAAAATTTAACGTACAATAAGTACATGAAAAATGAGGCAAATCCAACAAACGAGAAAGAAATAAAATTTTACATAGAAATGATCTCTACGACGTAGGGATGAAAAAAATCAACTTAGTTTTGAAACTGAGCCTTGGAATTAGATCAAACCAAGCTTCTAGGGTTTATATCAACGGTGACGCTCTCTCTTTATATTCTATTTTTCCAGCACTGGAAATGAACAAATTGAAAACTGGCCACGCAGAAAAGAGGAAAAAGTAACTGGGCCCTACTTGGGATTGCCATTTGAACAAGAAGAATGCACCGTTTGAACGACACTGCCGTTTGAACAGCAAGAATGCACCATTCGAACGGCAGTTGTTCACTGCCAAAGACATCTCCAGATTTCGCTTTTTCACTCCAAACACCAATCTACTCACACCAATCACTCGATAAACAATTTATAAGGTTATTATACACTACATCCTTATCCATGCTAACTATCAAAAAGTCACGGAGTCTCGTATTAATATATCAACACGACTAAAGCCTTACACTGCTAAACTTCATACTTCTACAAAGATACATTAATAATATTATACACTTCTATAATATTATTATGAATGCGAAAAAAATTTAATTCGGAATTTTCGGAGCGTTACATCGTTTGTCCGAGGACACATTTTTTTTTTACCAAAGAATCAACTAGTTTAGTATGTCCAAGCTGAGCCCAGTATAAGCTAAAGCCTGCTAATGATCACTCTTGATCCATACTTTTATGCAACATAAGAAGATCATTTCATACCAAATTCACAACATTAAAGTCAATATCATTCATATCATATAACTCGAACAACATAACATATAAAAATTACAAATTCCTCTTTACATTTATTATACTTCAGAGGTTACAACATAGTATACTTTTGGGCAAGCTTATGACTTGCGTATGGAGAAACCGATTTAGTCTGGGAAAAGTAGAAATTTTTAGTTTTTACAATTGTTTTTATTTTTTCATAGTTATTGCACATGATTCTGAAAATGGTTATATATATCAGTAAAGTTTAAACATAGTTTTACAACTATGAGCTTGAGCCTTGGTGGTTGATTCATTAACTAAACAAGCCTAACTTTCGAGTTCAAGCTCGGCTTGTTTACTAATATAAGAGTACAAGGTGACTCAGAATGAGACAAGAATACCCTGAGACTGCTATGAATTGTTTGGTTCATTTGCAGCCTATCTAGCTGTTCCTTCCAAGCCTGTTAAATGATGTGACATAAAGACCTTCAGAGAACTTCCTAACTTTAATGTTGATGTAAAAATACGAAGCATAACAATCTAAATACTGCAAGCCCCTCTGGCGAAAAAAACACAATCTAATTGCACATTTGCACACAGAGTAAGCCAAAGGAAAGGAATGGCTTGCTCTTACCAATCGATCTCGATAACTCATCAACTAACAAAAGGATGCAGAAATTTCAAGAAGACAAAAGGTTAGTATTACAAATTAACCTAGCCAAGTACTAGAAAAAGGCGTGCGTTTTCATTTCCTTTTTTGAGAATGGAAAAATGTCTTTTGACCAAGAGATTTAGAGCTTAAAATATGGCACTTGAAACGAAGAACCAGTTTCCAGAAACCCCATTATTTTTCAACTGAACTCGCAATTAATAAACCAAATTAAAACCGTTTGAAAAGGCAGATGAAGCAACTACACATCTCGACCAACATAAAGAACAAGAGAAGAATTAGGCACTTCCACTGGTTCCTAAACACGATGTCCGAAGTTGATTTTTTAAAAAGAAAATTCTTGAAAATTGTAGTTAATTACTAAAAACCACAAGACAGAATTAACAATGACGATGAGTACAAAAATCAATGTAATAAATGAGTGACTAAAATCATCAGATTCTAGGTGTCCCACATAATCTCCTCCATGGAAAGGTCACTGTCCGAAAAACTAAAAAACTCTAAAACCAGAATTTCTGCTTACTAAATATAAAAGAACAAAAGCACATACAGAGTTGGTAGAGAAGCCGGATGAGTGCAGTTTACGAAGTGCTTTCTTTTCAAACAAATGCAAATACAAGTATATGGAAGAAAATCATATGATGTAAACATTCTTAAGATTTAAATATTCCAGAATTTTTATCTACAAAATTGATTAATCTATATACTTTTTGAGAAGTAGGCTAAATGCCTAATCATAATCTTTATGATCAGTATGCAGTTGTTTCGAAATGTGGCTACCTAGTACATGTCAATCTCCAACCTTCACACTTGAACTCCGGATACGAAGTTATGCTCAAAAACTTCCCAAGTGAATCGGAAACATTTGAAATCATATTACAATTCTGTTATGGCCACCCCATAAGCCTTAACACCAACAACGTCGCCGCACTGAGATGCTCAGCGGAGTTTCTAGAGATGACAGAAGCGCACGAAGATGGCAACCTCATTTCAAAAACAGAAGCTTTTCTCACATTTGTGGTTCTCTCTTCTTGGGGAGACTCCATCACTGTTCTCAAATCTTGCGAATCTCTCTCTCCTTGGGCCGAAAACCTACAAATAGTCCGAAGATGTTGCGAGACAATCGCTTGGAAGGCGTCCAGAGAGAATACCGTATCAGGAGAGAGAAACAATGAAGAGGAATGGTGGTTTGAAGATGTAGCTACACTACGTATAGATCATTTCGTGAGGATCGTCAGGGCACTAAAGGCAAAAGGGTTGAAACCAAAGATTATAGGTTCATGTCTCGTCTACTATGCAGGAAAATGGTTGCCAGGAATGGAAGTGGAGCTGGAAAGACCGAGGAGATACAGTTATACTAAAAATGACATGCAACTAAATATTCTGAGCAACAAGAGAGTAGAAGGGAATGTGGGACTTAATGAACAAAAGATGATTGTGGAGAGCTTAATTAGCATACTGCCACCTCAGAAAGAAGCTATTCCGTGCAAGTTCTTGTTGGGTATACTAAGGATGGCATTGGTGTACTCAGCATCCCCAGCTTTGGTATCGGAACTTGAGAAAAGAATCGGCATGGTATTGCAAAATGCTGATGCAAATGACCTTTTGGTTCCTAATTGTGCGAATGGAGATCAATTGAAGATACTAAAGTGAGTTTCTCTGTTCCTTGTACTCATTTCACATGAGAACCAGATAATAGATTTTAAGATGGAACTTCAATCTATACCCAATTGGAAAATGCTCCCCTACCTCCCCCCAACCACAATTTTCTGATGCAACTTTTCATAATTGTGTATTGGAGTAGAGAAGAAAGCCTGAGTATATTTTTTGTGTCAAGCTATGCATGTAGACCCTCCGCCATAGTGATTCTAATGCTCATGAGGTGAATTTGACTGTGCTAATTCACCAATACTCAATTTTTCATTTTGTATGTACTAAATTTAGCATTAAAACTACTTATATCAAGAGAAATTTCAGGTTAAATAGAATGATTCTCTAGCGAAACTATGGCCTTTATGCGTCAAAAACCTTGTGTAAGTTGATTTCAGAAAAATTAGTCCATTAAATGCAAAAATCAACTAGGGCAAATAAAATACGTTAACTCGCTCGCGACGTAATAACCTATTTTTCTTAGTCTCTACCAAACTTCATCAGGGAAGTGTTGCAAATGGAATATCAATGGGACACCCTCCCACAAATGACCATACTCTAGGAGCCGAATAGTAATATACCAAAGATTATATACGTTTATTAACAACCTAAACAATTTTCATTTACTGCTGGCCCAGTTATCCAGATCAGTGCACCGTGTACAACACAGATATTGTGCAAAGAATCGTGGAATACTTTATAATGCATGAACAGCAGCAGCAGGAGAAGTCCAGAAAGTTGATCAGTAAACTCTTGGACAGTTACCTGGCTGAGATCGCAAGAGACCCTAATCTCTCAATCAGCAAATTTCAAGTCCTTGCCGAAACATTGCCAGATAGCGCTCGAGCATGCCATGATGGCATCTATAGAGCCATAGATACATACCTTAAGGTTGGTAAACTCTTTCTCAATTCTGCATCTGGTCTCTTCTTCTCTAATAAGACTGCAGATGTTATGGAACGAACTCACTGCAAGCAAAGCAACATTTTACCCGCAAGTCAATAAATTCATAATGTTGGATGCAATCATCTTTCCAAGTTTCCATTCTTCAAATGGATGAATTTGTCAAACTAGAGTCTCCATTATGGTTAAGCATTTAGCATGGAAGCATCCCTCATGTCTTTTAAGCAAATATGCGCTCTAAAGCTAGATTACTAACTTCCCTATAGTCTCATCCATCTTTATCAGAACATGATCGAAGAAGACTATGCAAATCAATGAACTGTGAGAAGTTATCGCTTGATGCGTGTATGCATGCAGCCCAAAATGATCGCTTACCTTTAAGAGTTGTCATACAGGTATGTTCAGATTGTGTCACTTACTATGCACATTAATGGCCGCATCTGAACAACAAAATTAGCATTGTACACTTCATGTTTTTTATTGCATTTAGTTTCTAATTTACATTTTTTAACGCTCTATATTCTTTTCATTCTTTAACATTATTCATAACCTTTTGAGAGAAAATAGAGAACCATTTTACCTTAAATGCAACCCAGAGAACCTTTCTTTTTTAGGAACTTTTACATGGTGATACCTAAGGCACAATATTCATCAACTCATCAAAGAGCTACCTGTCCAAAAAGTTGAAATAAAAAACATAACCATCCAACTCTCAAGTAAAATTCCATCTTCGAGGGAAAAAATAGAAATTTACAACATCCATGTGAAAAGGTACACAAGGCTTACTAATCGGGCAGAATAACCAGCATAAACTAGAGTCTGATACCGCTTCACAGGATCCCATTATGATAAGAATATGCTGCTATATAATAGCACAGTGTAATATTATCAAGCCCCACCTGATACCACCTTTATGTTCGAAGTTATTTTTCGGCAATACTGCACTATCTACCCCAGAAGATTGAATCGTATGTGACAAACTTGGTTCATCATTAGTACCTCATTCCAAGGAAAATCTTAGAAAGGAAACCTGAAAATAGATGA
The DNA here is from genome assembly GCA_001753735.1 of Embelia ribes. Classification (NCBI taxonomy): domain Eukaryota; kingdom Viridiplantae; phylum Streptophyta; class Magnoliopsida; order Ericales; family Primulaceae; genus Embelia; species Embelia ribes. The sequence goes on along the minus strand of MKEJ01103696.1, from coordinate 464 downwards.
GTACTTTCAAACTCCACTTGACCATTGTAGCTTCCAACTATAGCCAAAACCTTGCATCTGAGATTTCTAATGATATAATAACATCCTTGCTACTTTCTTAATCCCAAAACAGTCAAGCGCATCAGGGCATCTGAGCAGAGTACAGCCTCATTAGTACTAAAAGAAAGGTCTGTTGGGAAATTGCATATAGCTTTTTACCCCAACACCATTGTTTATTTCTTAGATATCACCAGATGTCTTGATGCAGTATATATTTAGTATTTCATATTTAAAAATAAATGTTTAGGACTTTATGTTATTAGTTTTACTTTTTGATTAATTGTTGTGGGCCCATTAGGGTTATGCCCATTAGGTTTTCTTAAAAGCCTATAAATAAGCATTATTATGCATCTTTTTCATTAGAGTTAAGTTATGAGAATTGATTAAAAGAGTATTGGATCTCTTTTGGTTTGGGTGTTGGATCC
>MKEJ01103673.1:0-20591 GCA_001753735.1 Embelia ribes | reverse complement strand
CTTCTACGCACAATCACATGTGCGGTTAGAATTACTGTCATTGTGGTTAAAACCGTAGGTTATTATGTTTATATGTGCATGATTTGATGTTATATGATTATATGCCTTAATTGTGTAATAGAGCTGTTGTTTATTGTTTGATTATGAGATTGAGTATATACATTAAATTGTGTGAAAACTAGTTGAGCAATAAGAATTAAATGTGTATCCTGATGAATTGAGGTAACCTAATTGTGTAACCTTTAGAGAGTGTCAAGGATTGACCTTCTAATTTGTAAATAGGGTATTAAGGAATGACCCTCTAATTTGTAAATAGGGTGTCAAAAAATGACCCTATTCTACTATTATATCAGTACACTTAGAGGGCATCGAGGAATGACTCTTTATAGTATAATTTTTAAATCTTTACGCGTAAAGTTATGGAAAGATGATATACCCTATGGTGCGAGTTAAAATGTGTAATAGACTGTGTAATTGAGATTTTGTATAAAATTATTATGTCTTGCGATGTTTTATTTTGTGGAGTACATGTTTATTTGTATAGCATAATTACTTGAGATTCTAAGTTCGCAAATTCAGTAATTCTTATCACCTGTTTGAGTTATTTGCTATAATAATTATATCCCAAGCAGGTACATATATTGGTGGACCACAAATTCAGGAATAAGAGTTGTGTCGAAACTCACTCAAGTAGCAGAGTAGTGATCGGTTATTTGTCTTTTTAGAATAATGTGATTTATTTTAAAGTTGTAGGTCATTGAGTTTTCTTTCTTTCCATTATATGCGATGCTATGTGAATAACGTGCTTTGAAAGTATTGTAAATTTCGGGGTGTTACAATATTTCTGGCTAACTATTTAACTATTCGTTTTATTACATTGACTAACAAAGCAAGAGTTACTAGTTACCTACAAGTTGAAGCATCTTCTTGTAATGTCAACTGATTGAGGTTACCGATTGGAAAAACACAATAATATGAAAGCGATGTTTGCAGAATTATCGCTTTCATAATTCTGGCAGTGATTATCATTAGGGGTCTAAATCCGAAAATCACTATTTGTTTAGTTTCTGAGATGCCTATATTTGTTTGATAGCAAAGAACAGCACATGCAAGTGCCCGTCATCCCGACTGGCCGGCCTGTTGCCTTCTTATCGTGTCCCTTCTTTTCCCATTCCTTTACTTTTTAATCTCATACCTTCATAGCGTTTTTTTGTCACTTTTTTTCTCAAGTCTTTTCATTTTCATGAAATTTTTTTTTACATAGTGTTCAGTGCTGAGGTTACTCATGATTATTTGTGAATGGATTTTTCTTCGATTATATTTCTAACGGGAAATAGTGGCACAGGCTGAGCGTTAGAGAAACTAATTTTCTTTTTCCTCACAAGTACCAATATCATGTCAGGACTATGTAGAAGGGAAACAAGGGGGATGGATATCTTTTAGTCATTTGTTATTGAGTGTTCACTTTCCTATTTTAGCCTTTTAGTTTGTTTTTTCTGCCTAAATTTTGATAAATCCCACAAAATTATGTAATTATATCAATGGTGAGTATGGATACGTAATTTTATATCAGGTTACACCATTAATGTTTTTATAAATGTGATCCTATACTGAGAACTTATGTTGACGTACCCTTTTTTTTCCCCTGCGCTGTAGCATTACATTGAGGGTTGCATTTTGGGTAAGACCTAGAAGACTTAGTTTTCTCACCATATGGTTCTGAATTTCTAAAATTACTCCCAACTTTCTGTTGCTAATGCCGCATTTTATTGTAGTGAGCGGTAACTGTACATTTTATATATCACATTGTTTTTAAGAAAATAAAAGTATATTTAGTAAATAAATTCAATTCGGAAACACACTCCAAAAAAAAAAAAAAAAAAAATTACGTGTTGGAGTGGCAGAATCTCCAGCCAATAAACATGAAGGTTAATGCTACTGCAACTTCTCAGAGGACTTCAATTTTTGGGGTTTTAGAAGTATAAAACGCCATTAAATTAAGAGTAATACTGAGGAAATCTTATTTAATTTATTAATCGCTAATGTGGCAATCTTTCTAATTATAATCTTCAATGCAATCTACCTAGAAACTAATCTTATATAAATATTCCTTTTGGCACATTAGCGGATAAAAGAATAAGATAGATTTTATATTTTTTTTATGTGAAACTATCATTTCTATTAACTTAACTAAAAGATCTCCTTTCTTCTTTTGTAAAATAGGAAATAAAAGGAAGTTCCCTATTTTCCAGACTCCTATTTTCATTTGAGCACGGGATTCTTTTGTTTTGGTGATGTGATATATACTAGAAACTGTAAAAATCTACTAGTACTGTATCTAAAATTAGAATCCAAGTGTCAAATAATTTATATAATTCATCCTGAATTGTGGACTCCTAGAAAATCTTTTAAAACTCTTTTAATTTTTCTTAATTGGCTTAGGAAAATTTAAGTTGACATGAAAAAATAGGGCCCACCCAAATACTTATGTTGATATCTTCATAGTTGCTCCTTTTCGATTTGTCGATAAGTCACTATAATATGAAAAGTTGAATACGTATTTATCAAGGCTTGGCGCCAGAAGCTTTGTCACGAAACATAAATAGAAATTAAAATTTCCTCCCTGAGTACATTGAAAGTGCATGCAAGAAACAAGACATATTAAGTTCTTGTGATAATCAAGCTTATTTATGATTTTGAGCTAGGACAAAGGTTACGGCTTTTAGAACTTATAATTCTCATATGCCATTGAGCAATCGTAGAAATTTGTCACAGCTACTTTGTTAAAGTTGCAATACAAGGACATAAAATCCTGGTCGGATTTGAGACAAGCTTCACAATCTTCAAAAACAAGGTTTGTGTTGCAAGAAGCAGAACCATAAACGACATTGCTCCCTGATTTATCGGGGACGTGGTGGAATATATAAAATTTTGGCATCTGGTGTCATCGATATTAAATCTTTTAGAACGAATGATACACTAGTGTCATAAGGACCGCCTTTTGTATAATGGACCATAGGCAAGGTTAAAGTATATCCTCGCAGTTCAGTGTTTGGTGTACTTTAGATGGCATAGGGCAAGGCTAACAATCCAAATAAAAACAATAGCTACAAATGCTCCTGCTTTTGAGAAGTAATTAGCCATTCTCTTTTACATCTTTATTTTAAATTGAGATGTAAAACTCTATTTAGCACCCTTTATATAGATTCCACCAGCTGAGAGGCTAATCGGTTTCACCGCAATTTTTTTAATTACCAGCATGCTCTGTAACTCGGATTTTGTATTATACTTTAGTACTTATTGTTAATTCTGTCTCTACCGAACAAAAATTGTCATGTCTGAATTTGTTCTTTTTTGAGTACTTTGCTATTTTTATTCTTACTTGGGCCTTTTTAACCAAAGTTTGATGTTACCGACAAGCTTAAACTAATGGTTTGTTTAGTTGAATTTTTTGAGTAGATAAGCTAGTTTATTTTTAATTAAAAAAAATTGGATGCATTGAACTTAAAATTTCTAATTTATTTGTCCAAAACAGTAAATAAGCTAAGTTTAGAAGCTAAACAACCAAACGCTATTTAACTTTTAAACAAAAATAAAATAAATAGGCATAACTTACAAGCTGCAAACAAACAAACTCTAAATCTCATCTCTAGTGGCTCCCAAAATCTTTTTGTAAGGCCCTATTTTGATGTCCAATATTTCGTGACCCTGATGTAATAAGTTTAGTTCAATTACATTATTTTTGAAGTAGTAATAACAAATGTAAGTTGTAGAACCGAATTCAAATTTAATATCAAACTCTGTTTATGACATCTGCTTGGTATTTTGAGTATCACTTTTAAATTAGGAATATGATGGAAGCTTATAATATACCGTTGGAAAGATAACTGAATTTACTACAATTTTCGTGTTTTGAGAAAAGACTAATTTGCAGTGAAAAAGGGGTCAAAAAAGAGTTCAAAGAGTGGAGTGTTGGCACCCATGGGAGTAGTGCCGGTAGTCATAGAAGCAACGGTAGTTCAATTAAGAGTAATGGAGTCCAAGGGAGTTTTGGGCATAAGGAGTGATGGCACCTACTCCATGGAGTGCCGGCACAACACCCAGAAAATCTGTTGCAAAATTGATATGTATTTTATAACTGATGGACTCAAAAACATAACTTTTTATCTCTTAACATCTATAGAGAGAGAGAGAGGGTGTTTCTTAGAGCTAACACCATCAAATTCAACAAGGTAAATCATTTCAATTATCAATCCAAGGGTAGATTATGATTCTTCTTCTCATCCTCTCCATTGTGAGGTAAGTTTTCCTCATATTCGTTTGAACCCTAATCAATCAAAAATATTTTTAATGATTGCTTGAGACTTTAGTAGCCTATTGATGATAAATTCTCACATATTTATTCATAAATTTCCCCTAGTGGTGAATTTGAGGGTTTTCTTCAACATCTTTCCGAGAGGGTTTTTGCATGAAATCACAGGTGCAGTTAGGATCTTACTTTATTGTGCTTAGAACCACAGGTTATTATGTATTTCTATGCATGATTATGCATAATACGCTTATGTGCCCTAGTTATGATGTAGAATTTAATTACGTGGCATAAATATGAGTTTGGGTATAACATGTGAAAAGATGTTTAAATTGAGAAGATTAGAAGTGTTAAACTATGATGAGATTATGATGAGATAGTCTAATTGTAGTTTAACTTTTAGAGGGTATCGATGAATGACTCTTCAATTCATGTAATTCTAAAATAGGGTGACAAGAAATGACCCTATTATGACCCTCTATTATATAATATCTATGGGTTCCAAGTGTAACTTAGGGTAAGAAAGATTATCTACTAAATATTTATGCCTAAAGTCACGGGGAGATGATATACTATGTGATGTGAGTTTAAAATGTGAAATAAAAAGTGAAATCTAAAAATTGTCAAATAGAGATATGTGGAAATGACGTGCATTCGATTATGATTATGAGTTTCCCTTGGCATGGGTAATATGCTTTGTCTATTGATGGAATTGTACATTAATAATAAATAATATTATTAAAGTATTCTAATGATATTATTTATTATAACTAGTAAATTTTTTTCATCGTGATGGCAAAAATTTATGAGTATGATTTAATGTTGTGCCAAAGCAACTTTTTCTTTTTTTCCCTACTTAGCCTGCCCTACCTTCCCCCTTTTTTTCACTTTTTGTTTCAAAATGAGAGAGACAGAGAGAGTGTGTTGAGGAAGAAGAAAAACTTCAAGCTTTTCTCCCTTGTATCATCTATCTCAGGTAGACGTTGTTGAAAAAAATAGATATTCGGACTTCTCATTATGAAAGGCACACTTTGACGTAAGTTTCTTCGTTTCGTTTTCTCATTTATATTTTCTCATTTTGCGTGATTTTTGGGTTCGTCGAAACAAAGTTGTCAAACTTCTTCCTTACACTTAGTGGATGAACTTTGTGTATAGGTTCGACTTGAGGCAAGTGGCATAAGCGGCCCATTTGGAAATCAAAGTGGGTTTTGTTCGGGTTTGATGCGATATCATCTATTTTCGTTACCATCATGAGGGCTAAGCATTGATGTTTGTACTGATTCGAGGCTCATAGCTCGATTGATTTGGAAGGGCTTTTGAAAAAATTTTGGAAATTTTCTTCAGTAGCTTTTGAGAGGCTTTGGATATACTTTTGAGGTATGGGAGGATCAAGAATAGCAATATAATTATGAACTTATGTAGGTAGTCACGCCCCGCAATCCGTGATCGAGGAATGTGAACCAAAAGAAAAGAAAAAGAAAGAAATACAACTTATTATACTTATAATACTTGTTGTGCCCCGAATTTCCATCCTTAAAACTCAAGTGTATGACCGTGCAAATATTTAAAGAAAGGAAAAAGATACATATAACTACCATTCCCAACTACCATATATACAATACTTAAGAGTTACACATCGGATAACAATACTTACATATATAATACAATAGTAAACTCATTATTTCCATATACAAAATCAAGTTATAGGCTTGCCAAAATAATAACAAAGAAGGTATAAATATTTTCTTCGTCTTGTGTACAAGAGCAAGAACATATATATACTTTCATACAACGCCAAAACAAAAAGCAACGTAAGTCTAATACATATAGCCGTAGCTACAAAATATATCCCTGCATGTGCATCTCCACAGCCTATCAATCGTATCCTAAGCTAAACTCCGGACCTATAAAACAATTTATAGAAAGATATGCATGGAAAAAAAAACATACGGGTTAAAAATTAACAATTTGATAAATCATATAGTAAGCGGTAAATAAACATCTATAATGAATATAATCATTTTATAAATAACTGCATAAAGTAAAAGTGTACAAATACAACCATTACTTACAGAAACAATATCCACATTCGAGAACATATCTAATCTAAGCCAAATACTTATAAATACAATGTATGCATATGAGAACTTATCTCGTCTTCACTTTAAAAGAAAATTGGCACTTATCCCTTTACTTTTCTTTAAAACAAATGTGGGTGTCTCTTATGCCATTTCTTAAACAAATCGGCGTTCTTTATTGCCCTTTTTCTTAAAATAATTTAGGCATTTTGTATAGCCATGGGAACTTATTCCCATATGTTTATGAATGTACATAGGGTTACTTATTTCCTTGTACTTATGAATTTGGTAACTTATTTCTTTATACACGTGAATCGGGTAACTTATTCCCATATGCACATGAATATACATGTTGTAATGCTTATGATTATGTTATGCTTATAAACATGAATGCTTCACTATATGCCTTACTAACATGCTATGCCATTCTTATCATATGCCTTACTGACGCCTACAATGATGCCTTTATTAACATAATAATTGCAATACATACGAGAAAAGTGTAATTTATACATAAATGAATGATACACTTAAAGTTTTAAACATGAACATACATTCTACCCATGCACATATGTTCAAACTTATATTATTGCTTATTTATTCCCGTAGCTTAGACTGTAGGCCTCCAAAAATACTAATGAAAGCCATCACCAATCTTCAACCCAAAATCCTCTTCTTAGTTTGGCGAATTAGTCTAACTCCACACTTCGAAGCGAGACGAACCTATACAAAGAAGTCATCTATAAGACATAAGAAATAAATTTAATAATTTATTTTAACGTAGAATCTCAACATGAAAATCGAGAAAAATATTCAAGAATAAATTCGTAGTGCTTACAATAGGGATGAGAAAGTATAGAAGCCTCGAAGTTGAAATACACGCAAATTGAGATGATACCACCCCTAAATTGCCGAGACTTTAACCCCCGAATCAATCTAGCAAATGAATTCGAATAGTAATGCATCTATACATAAAAATGATCTACGTGAAATGAAGAACAAAAAAATCTAATTTGGTTTGACGTATCCGTAGGGCTTAGAAACTAAGGAAAAACAAACCAATGCGAGAGAAACAAAAATTTATGTCAAAATTTCTTCTCGAAATAAGGATTCTTAGAATCCATTTTTTATCAGTAGACGAAGTCTCAAGTTAGATGGATCATCAGTGAGAAAGTTGAAACTCCATTTCACCTCCCATCTCTCTCTCCTCTTTCTCTTTTCGGAATTTTGTGTTATATGATATATTGACCAAGACTTAAAATCCAACAATACGTCCGACAATACTGAGTAGGCTGTCCGATGCTTGTTTGCCGACGGATAACTTTCCGGACATGGGAAAATTACTTAGCTAAATTTCCAACTTTTGGCCAAAATCAAATCTCTATGATAGGTTGTCCGATGCCTCAAGCCCATCAGACACCCTCCGGACAAACAAAATCTTACATGTTTGACCAAGTGTCACACTCTTTTTTTATGCATTTAAAATGCATAATATGTACAATGCCTATACAACGCTACTTCGTGAAAACTACACCCAACGCATACAACACAATAATAATATTAGATGCAATATTAATATAATTATTAAAAACAAAAAATTCATTCAAATTTTCAGGATGTTACAAGGTATATCAACATGTGTAACATGTGTCAATTTTCATGCTTGTACAATTTGGATCTTAGTGGTTTCAAATTAAATTGAGGAATATATAATGGTGATGATTTTAGGTTAACTTTCTATACATATTTTGTGATAATGGTATGTATATAAATCAGGGTTTATTCATATCTATATTGGGGGTATATGCATGAAATATAACTTGAGTTTTTGTAGGTGTATATTGATGTGTGTTTGGGTTTCAAGTATTAGAAATTGGTATTTTTATGGCAAAAGAAAGAGGAAAAGCTTTGGGGCCGGTTGGTACCCTTGGGGGCCGGTTGGTACCCTTGGGGACCGGTCCAAATGTGATATGGTTTTCTTCATTTTTTTTTTAACCTATCGGCAGAGTTGTTGACCGGTCCGGGTCTCCGAGGAATTTTTGGTATTTTGTCAACTGGTTTAAGGGAGTTGGGGACTAGTCCGACCATCATCAATATATATATTATCACGCCTCGCAATCTAAGACCTAGGAATGTGAGATAAAAGAAAAGAAAAAGAAAGAAATACAACATATTTAACTTACAACACTTGTCGTGCCCCGAATTTCCAACCTTAAAACTCAAGTGTACGACCTTGCAAATAATTAAAGAAAGGAAAAAGATACATATATCTACCATTCCCGACTATAGACAAAGGTTACAATGCTTCAAAGTAACACAATGTATAAACTTAAACAACACTTACTTACATATGTATTACAAAAATAAACCCTTATTTACATATATATAATCAAGTTGTAGGCGTGCGAAAAGAAATAGGAACCAAGGAATAGATATGTTCTTCACCTCGCATATAAAGTAAGAACATATCTATGCCTTTGCCAACATCAATGTTATATCAGAATGTGCTTACAAAATACAACATAATACATCATCAGTTTTATACAAAAATAGCACATAGCTACATAATAGTCCCCACATCTACTCTGTTAAATTAAACATATTCCGAGCTAGACTCCATACCTACAAAGTGATTAGAGGACGATATTTATGGAAGAAAAAATATACGGATTAGAAATCAACAATATGATAAATATGACAGGAAGCAGTTATTAAACATGTACATAACATGTAAATGAACATAATCAATATACCACATACAAGTAAAGGTGTACAATATAACCATTACTAACTAAACAACATCTGCATATGAGAACTTATCCCATCTACGCCAACTAATTATAAATGCAACTTATGCATTCGAGAACTTATTTCGTCTTTGTTATTAAAAGAAACTTGGGACTTATCCCTTTGTTTTTTTATTTAAAATATAGGCGTTTATTATGCCCTTTCTTAAAACAAAACATGAGGCGATTCTTATTGCCATGGGTACTAATTCCCTTATACTTATGAATGGGGCATTCCTTATTGCCTTGGGTAACTTATTCCCTTATGTTTATGAATGTAGATGCCATGCTTATAAACATATATAAATTCTTATGATCATGCTATACTTATGAACATGATTGTTTTGCCATACGCCTTACAATCAAGCTACGCCATATGCTTTACTTAACATACATGCCACAACAAAATGTGACATGTTCATACAACATAATTACTACATATTTGTCACAACAAACTATGACCTACGTATACTTATAACATACAACATAATGTATGCTTAAAGCAACCACGTTTAGGTTTAAACAATACATATGCTTCTTAGCTTATTCAATAAACATGCTATGATTACTAATATATAATATACTTCCAATACTTATACATAAGCTTAAATACTTATGAATACTCCACATACTTATACATATTCCACCTAGTTATACTTACTATACATACTTATACGTTACTCAAATCATATACATACATTGCATTCTTACATCACTTACTTATATATCGCATACTTACATTACTTAATTGCATTGCATACTTACATTACATACTAATATATTTCATACATATGTTGCATACTTACATATCAACATATACATACTTTGATGTCTTGATTAACATAATAACCATAGGGTATACGATAAAGTGTAATTCATACATAAATGAACAAAACACTTACAACTTAATATGAACTTACATTGTACCTATGCACATATATTCAAACTTGCATTATTGTTCATTTTTATTCGTACCTTAGACTGTAGGCCTCCAAAAATGCTAACAAAAGCTCTTGCCAATCTTCAACCCGAAATCCCTTTCTTAGTTTCGTGAATTGATCTAACTCCACACTTTGAAATGAGATAAAACTATACAAAGAAGTCGTGCATGAGACATAAGAAATAAATTCAACAATTTATTTCAAAGTTGACTCTCGACACGAAAATTGAGAAAATTGTACAAAAATAGAAATTGATGATACTTACACCAATACATAGCCCTTGTAATGGTGATGAGAAACTGTAGAAGTCTCAAAGTTGAACTACATACAAATTGAGATGATATTGCCCTAAAATCGTCGAGATTTAGCCCTCGAGACAATATAGCAAATGAACTCAAATCGTAATGTACCTATACATAAAAATGATCCATGCAAGTTGAGGAAGAAAAAAATCAATTTTGTTTTGACGTACAAAAAAAGGCACAAAAATCAAGGCAATATAAATGAACGAGAGAGAAAAAAAACTTGCGTCAAAATGTTCTCCTCGAAATCAGGATTTCAAAAATCCACTTTTTATCTGTAGAAGAAGTCCCGAGCTAGGTGGATCATTTACGAGAAAGTTGAAATTCCATTTCACCTCAACTTTCTCTCTCCTTGCTTTCTCTTTTCAAAATTTATGAAACTTGACACATTGACTAAGACTTAAATGGTCAAAAAATACTTTTTCACTCACTGAGGTGTCAGGCGACACGTCTGATGACACTGAATAGGCTGTATGACCACCATCTGCCAACGGACAACTCTACAGACACCCTTTGGACACAAGGAAGACATTTATCCAAAGTTCCAACTTTCGGCCAAAAAATGAATCTCCGTAATGATCGCACCCCGAATCCCTATAAACCTGGGGACATGAGATAAGTAACAAGAAAACCAAAAGAAACAAAGAAAACAATATATAGAATGAAGTAGAAAACGTAAAAGACCACATCTACCCATTCCAACTTACAACAACATACCACAACTGTATTATATATACACCAAAAGTAAATACAACAATCTACAGCATACTACATTGCTGTAAGAAAAAAATATACAAATCCAGCTATAAGCAATCCTCTGAGTCAGCTAAACAAAAACAACAAGCTATAAGCTTTCACTAAATCAAAGAAATGAAAGAAGTATAAACCCCAAGCCTTTTCTACAAAAGGCATCATCATCTGCATAACAAATGTACAACAAAATATGTAGGTCTTCAAACCTCTGTAGCCATCTATGTATGTCATGTGTCCAACTCTAGACCTATAGGAAAATAGCATAGAAAATAAATACACAGGTCAGATGCTAAACTAGAATATGTAAAAGATATTATATAGTATATGCAACATGTATAAACGTGTTAAATACATGACCAATATAAATGCAATGAGCGATGCTGCATAATATAAAACATGTAACCTACGACATACTTATTAAATTAGAAAGTTAGGGTTAGTATCTTTCCGTTAATTTTAAGGCTAGGCCTCGCCTACAATTCACACATCCTGTGCGACGTGAATCATAGGCCCTATCCTAAGGTGCACTAAAGCCTAGGATGATCGAAGTTCCCTCCCTGCACAACTTTTTTGGCTCTCATGGTAGGGGTTAAAACCCTTAAGCTTAAATCCTCCACTCCCCGAAGGGTTAAAAACATCGTTTTTAAAAGGTAAAAATTCACATTGTCCCCCCGAAAAGAAACCAAAAGCACTCAAATCATATGCAATTGAGTATGCTTTTATGAAAACCTCCGAAAGTGTTCTTTTAAAGTAACATTTGTATAAAAATCAATGAAGATCCTTCTTGACTTCGGATTAGTTTTATAAAATGAATGAGAACTCTACTTGGTCTCAAATTTTGTTTATAATCAACGAGAATCCTTCTTGGCCTCAAATTATCCTCCAAATAAACCTTTGAAACATAGTGTCCGAAATATAAAACCAAGTTTAAAAATAATGCTTTGAAAACATAGTTTTCCTTTGAAACATTTCCTCTAAAAGTTTTGATTTGAAAACATGAATGTCAAATGAAATAATATGTTACATAAAGCCTCCATAATGCAATTGCTAAGATAATGAACAAAGCACAATACATTAACCGCCAAATAAAATGCTAAGTAAGAACATAGCATGCTACTATAATTATATAAAGTAATTAGTGCCTCCAAGTAAGAATTAACATATAATTATGAAGCCATTATATGAAATTCTTATATGAAATAATGCAGGTTGTATATATGTTACTATATGACATAGTGTCAAGTCCATATTAAGTTTAGAATCCGCCATTATCTTAGCTCATACGTCTCCCGAATCACTAACTAAAGGCCAAACAAACCTTGAGTCAAAACCTCCTTTTCGAGCCTTCGCTAAATCCCATAATTTGATCTAGATCCGCTCAACAAAATGAAATGAACCTATAGAGAAAAAGAATCAACACGCGATCAGGAACAACAATACCAACTTTATTTGAACGTACGATAAAAGCACAGAAATCGAGACATTAACAAGTCAAGACTTACCTCAAAATAAAGATCTCGTAACAAGGAATTCGACACCCAAAATCAGCACCCCCTCTCTCTCTCCCCCCTTATCAGTTTTGGTTGAAAATGAAAAAACAAATTGGAGTCAAAAGCTTTAAAAAGCAAGTCAACAAAGGTGGGCAAAATAGAAAACAACCAGTCTATATAAATGTATCAACTAGTTGCTATGTACTAGCCGATCGAGGTTATAACAGCCGGGTTTCCAGCGAGTTTTGGCCTTAGTATATCAACCGGTTGTTAACAACCTATCAGCTGGCTGTTACCTCTGAAAATTTGAACACTTCGGGTCCAATTTTTACCCATCTATGCTTTGAATTAGTCTTTCGTCAAATACCAAAGTTGTAGATAATTGAAATTCCTTTCCATCGGTGAATGTAGGATTTAATCGGAGTTATGGTTTGGGAGATATGGCAAAAATACTCCACTGGTGTCATACTAACAGCTCAACTACATCACCAAACTTCTCTAAACGACTCTGAAAGCCATTTTATGCTACAAAAGACTACGATCTTGAATGCCATTCAACAAGTCTACTAAAAGCATGATAATAAATAACTACGAATGTCACGCTATAATGATAAATATATATTCACTAAAAATTATCTCAAAAATTTTAGGACTTTACATCCTCCCCCTGTTATGACATTTCTTCTCTGAAATTAGAACAAATGACGAAAGAAACAAGAACATACCTATTTTGGCAAAAATCTCCATATACTTTGTTTGAATATCCTCATCATGTTCCCAGATAGCCACCTCACTATGATGGTGCCTCTACAACACCTTAACCAACTAAATGGAATGCCCCCGAAGAACTTTCTCCTTCGAATCCAAGATAGAAATTGGACGAACCTCATAGAAAATATCTTCTTCCACATGAAGATCGTCAAAATTGATAACGTGTGATGGATTCCGTATATACTTGTGAAGTATAGATACATGGAATATAGGATGAACCCCCGAGAGTTGTAGTGGTAATGTAAGACGATATGCTACATCACTGGTTGCCTCTAGAATAAGAAACGGACCAATGAAATACGGAGAAAGCTTCTCTTTCATTCGCATAATATCTTTTGGAGGGAAAATTTTAAAAAATACGTACTCGCCAACTACAAAAGATGTCTAAGATGATTGGCATAACTCTTATGCCTACTCCGAGCTGTCTCCAAACTTTGCTTGTTAAGTTGAACATTTTGAGTTGTTTCCTGAACTAACTTAGAACCCAGTAATGCTTTCTCTCCAATTTATGCCCAACAAATTGGAGAACGACAAGGATGACCATATGAGACCTCAACAGAAGCCATTCCGATACTCGAATGAAAATTGTTATTATAGCCAAATTTAATATGACTAATATGGTCCTCCCAGCTACCCCCAAAATTGAATACACAAGATCTCAACATATCCTCTATGGTCTAAATAGTCCATTCAGATTGACCATTTGTCTGTGGATGAAAAGTTGCACTCAAAGAAAATTTTATCCCTACCGCCACTTAGAGACTAGACCAATAAAGAGAGATAAAACGAGAATCACAGTTTGAAACAATCAAAACCAGAACCCTGCGAAGACAAACAACTTCATCGATGTACTTGCGATACAGTTTCTCAACTGAATCGGTTGTACGGATTGGAAGAAAATGTATGGTTTTAGTCATACAATCGACAACTATCCAAATTGTGTCATTTTTTCTCCTTGATCTCAGTAAACCAACAACGAAATCCATGGTTATCTGCTTTCACTTCCACTCAGAAATTGGCAATGGCTGAAGTAGTCCCTTATGATACTTATGCTCCGCTTTTACTTGCTGGCAGGTAAGGCATTGGATACGAATTTAGTCGTATCCTTTTTCATACCAAGCCACCAGAATTGACAAGCAATATCATGATACATCTTGATGCCACCCGGATGAATAACCAAATGAGAGTGGAACGATTCGTGTAGAAAATCTTCTTGAATAGAAATTGGATCAAATAAAAGATTTAGAAAACATAAACCACCATCCTCCTCTATACTCTACTGTTCAAGATTTGGTTTGCTTAGAATGCGAATTTGATAAGCCTTAAATTCTTCATCGCCATTCTGTACTTTAATAACTTGAGTGATCAATGATGCTTGAGCAACAAAAGTAAACAAGGTAGATTCACCTTTCCCCTCGATGAAATTTAGTTCGAATTCGTTAAAAACTCGGAGAATTTCCTATTCATCCATAGCAAGGCATGCAACAATACAACGAATCTTACGACTCAAAGCATCGTCTATGACATTGGCCTTCCCATGATGATTTTTCAAGTCGAAATTATATTGCTCCAAATACTCAATCTACCGCCTTTGATGCATATTTAATTCCCTTTGAGTAAAAATATATTTTAAGGACTTATGATTAGAGAAAACTTTGAACTTCTCCTCATATAAGTAATGTTATCAATATTTATGTGCAAACACTACGCTCCAAGCTCTAAATCGTGCGTAGGATAGTTCTGTTCATGCACTTTGAGCTATCTCGATGCATACACTACCACTTTGCCATTCTGCATCAATACGCATCCCAGCCCTTCTTTGGACACGTTGTCATACACCGTGTAACCAATTCCCCTTTCCAGAATAATAAGAATAGGAGCCGAAGTCAACAAACTCTTCAACTTCTAAAAAGCCTCTTCACACTTCGAACTCCACTTTAATTTTACCCCCTTACGAATAAGCTTCATTAAAAGACTTGCCAACTGAGAAAAGTTCTAAACGAACCTCCGATAATACCCGGTGAGCCCCAAAAAACTTCGAATCTTGAATATAGATTTAGGATATTTCCAATTGGAAACAACCTCGATCTTAGTGGGATCCATCGAAATGACCTCCGAAACAACATGTCCGAGAAAACAGACATTCGACAACTAAAATTCGTATTTTGAGAACTTGGCATAAAGCCGATGTATCTGAAGTATTCTAAGAACAATCCGCAGATGTTTGCAATGAGCCTCCTCTGATGGCAAATAAATAAGAATGTCGTGGATGAAAACAACAACAGGCCGATCGAGATAAGGGTGAAAGGTTCTATTTATTAAGTCCATGAACATTGCTGGAGGATTCATAAGACCGAAAGGCATTGCAAGTATGTGAATTCACAGACTAGTCCAAGTACGATGACGATTATAAGGGACAAAAGAAGAACTATCCCCTATAAAAATGACATTGACTCCTTCCGAAGTTTTCATTTGAATGCACCTTCATTCACAATCAAAGATGGCATGAAAATGCACTAGCATATCAATACCGATGATAACATCAAATGCCTGCATATTGAAAACAATGAAATCATATTAAAAAATATGATTAGTGATAGAGATTTCACACCCCCAATATATGCTATCCATACTAAAAATATCCCCCACCAGTATATCAACAAAGAAGGGCTTATCTAGATGAGATATAGGTAAATTAAGCATACAAACAAAATGAGCAGCAATAAAAGAACAAGATACCCCCATATCAAATGATGCAAATGCCTAGGTAGATAAAAAAGGAAGTATACCTCGAACAACTGAAGGCTCTAATGCCTCCGATGCCTGAGGCATAGCAAATTCACATGTCTGAGAAGATTGACCGTATTAGAATCCTCTACAATCAGAAGCCCTATGAAGATGACGAAGATGGTGCAGTATAAGGCTGTCGGAGATATGCCCCTGTACTTGAAGTAGGAGGTTGATTCCGAGTACCAACTAGAGCTGGAAAGCTCTCTGGATACCCACTCTACAAATGCCCCTTGTTACCACAAGAACGACAAAAGCCAAAGGACAAACCAACTTAATATGTTTAACCGTTCTACAAAGACAATAGATACCCATATTAGAACAGTTCTAAGCAATATGGCCTTGCTAACCACAGTTGTAGCAATCGCTACTCTGTACAAGCCCTAAATTGGTTGACTTAGCTTGGGTAGCTTGCCCCCCTAGTCTGAGAAAATGATGAAGAGTCATTCCTCAACCGTTTCCTTCCCCTATTTTTGCCACCACTACTACCAACTTCGCTCATACTTCCCCCACCTTAGTTCCCTAAGTAAGCCCCTGATGGCTGAAAAGATTGAGAACCTGAAGATTGTTTCACAAATTTCTTAGACCGAGTATTATTAAGATGCTTCCTCTCTTGAAAACCTGCTTCCAAATCCATGGCTGCGCTAACACAACATTTTGTATGCATCATGAAGTCCCATAGTAACAGGAATATAGATCGACTGACGTAGACCTCATACGAGCCAACGATACCTAAGTTCTTCCATAGCTACCAGCTCTGGCATATAGCAAGCTAGACTTGTGAACTTTATCTAATACTCATAAATACTCATAGTCAGCTACTTTAAATTCAGAAAGTCATCTCGCTTCCCTTCCCAAATAGTATTGGAGGAAAATTCATCCAAGAACAAGTCACATAATGCATTCCTTGTTATGTTTGTCTGTCCAAAAATTCATTCTTGACTTTTTCATCACTTTGTTGTCGTTCCTTGGAGACAGAGTGGCCCAATTGCCATTAGCAAGTCATTATCCACCATCTGAAGCGAATTGAAGATCCGCTCCACATCTTCCAACAATTCTTCGACCACTAATGGTTCGGGATCTTCTTGGAAGGTAGGAGGATCTATCATACAAAAGTGCTTTTGGGCCGATGAAGCCCGAGTATCACCTCCCTCTCCCCTTGGAGTCCGAGCTATTCAATTAAAGGTGGCCTCTATCACCTTGAACATGTTGATTCCCGGTTGAGGTTGAGCTTGTTGTGGAGCTTGGGGTCAAGTATTGGTAGCATCTCTCCCAATATCCACACTTTCCTCTTCCAAAGTCTCTTCCAACATAGGGACGTCTTCTTCTTCTTTGACATCTACCATTGTATGTGCCCGAGAAAGAATAGGTTATGCCTTATCTTCATTATCAACCCATGTATGACCACCTTTTTCCTCGAGTAGCCATTTATCCTCTAGTTCCTCCTCTACAACGTTCACGGGTACTCTTTCCTTGTGCCATCAACTTCACATTACAAACAATAACAACAATGAAACATGAAGATCTTGACACATATAACATGTATCGAACCTCCATAATAATGCATAATAAGAATGCAACCTCCGTAAGAATGCAGAATAAGAATGCATATAGGTATATATATCAAACCTCCATCTATATGCAATTATGCCTACAAACTACGACTACTAACGATGATGACTACCCCTCTAATCTCCAATGTAGACCCTAACCAAGAGCGCCTAGGTTTTAGCAATCCAGTTAACTTTGATACCAACCTGTTGTGCCCCGAATCCCCATAAACCCAGGAACGCAAGGTAAGTAACAAGAGAACCAAAAGAAATGAAGAAAAAAATGTATAAAATGAAGTAGAAAATGAAAAGGACCACATTTACCCATTCTAACTTACAACAACAAACCACATTTGTATTATATATACATCAAAAGTAAATACACTAATCCATAACATACTACATAGCTATAACAAAAAATTTTATAAATCCAGCTATAAGCAATCCTCCGAGTCCGCTAAACAAAAATAACAAGCTATGAGCTTGTATTAAATCAAAGAAATAAAAGAAGTACAAACCCCAAGCCTTGTCTACAAAAGGCATCATCATCTATATAACAAATGTACAAAAAAATATGCATGCCTCCGAACCTCTGTAGCCATATATGCATGTCCTGTGTCTAACTCCGGACCTATAGGACAAGAGCATAGAAAACAAATATATAGGTCAAATGCTAAACTGAAATATGTAAAAGATACGATGTAGTATATGCAACATGTAGAACCATGTTAAATACATGGGTAATATAAATGCAATGAGCAATGCTGCATAATATAAAGAATGTGACCTCCGACAGACTCCGTAAACTAGAAAATTAGGGCTAGTATCTCCCCATTAATTTTGAGGCTAGGCCTTGCCTACAATTGACACATCTTATGCAACGTGAATTATAGGTTCGATTCTAAAGCACATTAATGTTTAGGGTGATCAAAGTTTCGCGCTTACGCAAGTTTCCTGGTTCTCACAATAGAGGTTAAAGTCCCTAAGCTTAAATCCTCCACTTCCTGAAGGGTTAACATTATTATTTTTAAAAGGTAAAGTCGATACTATAGCCTAAAAAAAAAAAGCAAAAGGACTCAAATCGTATGCAAATAAGTATGCTTTCATGAAAACTTCCAAAAATATTCTTTTAAAGTAACATTTGTATAAAAAATCAATGAAGACCCTTCTTGGCTTTGGATTAGTTTTATAAAATGAACGAGAACCCTACTTGATTTCGAATTTTGTTTATAATCAATGAGAACCCTTCTTGGCCTCGGATTATTCTCCAAATAAATCTCTAAAACATAGAGTCCGAAATATAAAACCAAGTTTAAAAATAATGATTTGAAAACATGGTTTTCCTCCAAAACATTTCCTCAAAAAGTTTTCATTTGAAAATATGAATGTCAAATGAAATAACATGTTACATAAAGCCTCCATAATGTAATTGCTAAGATAATGAATAAAGCGTAATATATTTACCACCAAATGAAATGCTAAGTAAGAACATAACATGCTACTACAATTACATTAAGTAATTAATGCTTCCAAGTAAGAATTAGCATATAATTTTCATGCCATTAAATGAAATTCTTATGCCAAACAATACATGTTGTTTATATGTCGCTATATGGCATAGTGTCAAGTCTATATTAAAGTTTAGAATCCACTTGTACCTTAGCTCGTACGCCTTTCGAATCACTAACGAAAGGCCAAACAAACCCAGAGTCAAAACCCCTTTTTCAAGCCTCCACTAGACCCTGTGATTTGATCTAGATCCACTTAAACAAAATAAAACTAATTTATAGAGAAAAAGAATCAACACGCAATCAGGAACAACAATACCAACTTTATTTCAACGTGTGACAAAAGCACAAAAATCGAGACATCAACAATAAACGAGATAGAAGCCAAGACTTGCCTCAAAATAATGATCCCGTAACAAGGAATCCGAATCTCCGCTTTTATTGATAAACAGAGTCTCGAGTTAGATAAAATAAAGCGACAAAGCTCGAGACCCAAAATCACCACCCTTACTCTCTCTCTCTCCCCCCTTATCAGTTTTGGTTGAAAATGACAAAAAATATGGAGTAAAATGCTTTAAAAAACAAGTCTACAAAGGTAGGCAAAACAAATGACAACCGACCTTTATGAATGTATTAGCTGGTCGAAGTCATAACAGTTAGGTTTCCAGTGAGTTTTGGCCTTAGTATATTAGCCAATTGTTAACAACCTATTAGTCGGCTGTTACTTCTGAAAAATTGAAAATTTCGGGTCCGGTTTTGATCTCTCTACGCTTTAAATTGGTCTTTTGTCAAAATACTAAAGTTGTGGACAATTGAAATTCCTTTCTGTCAGTATATTGTAGGCTCTAATCGGAGTTATGGTTTGGGAGATGGCCAAAATACTCTACTAATGTCATACCAACAACTCAACTACAACCTCACCAAACTTTTCCAAACGACTCCGAAAGCCATTATATGATACTAAAGACTATACTACGATCATGAATGCCATCAACAAGTCTACTAAACGCATAACAAGCAATGCTTACGAATGTCATGCTACAATAATAAATTCATATTTGTAAAAAATTCACTGAAAAATTATGGGATTTTACAATGATCGGTTGTCCGATGCCTTGTTTGATACCTCAAGCCTGCCAGACACCTTCCTGACAAGCCATAATCTAACATGTTTGAATAAGTGTTATACTCCCCTTTTATGCATTTAAAATGCATAATATGTACCATGCTTATGCAATGCTACTCCAAAATAACTATGCCCAATGCATATAATGCAATAAATATAATATTAATATTATTATTAAAAATGAACAATT
>MKEJ01103665.1:0-14739 GCA_001753735.1 Embelia ribes | reverse complement strand
AAAATAATTTTTTAAATTTAGTTATTCAATGACGAGGGCAGGGACCCGCAGGGAAACGCAACCCCTGCTAGAGCAGGGATGAGGAAGGCAAAATCTACTCCCATCCCGCCCCGCCCCGTTGCCATCCCTAGCTATTTTACCTATTAACTATGTCAATAGATAAATTTAACAAAATATTGCAAAACAGTGAAAAGTTTTCCTCCCTCTTCTCTCTTTTCATTTTTTATTTTATTTATATGCCTCTTTTTTTTTTAAGATTATCTATTTAAATTTGTTCAATATATTTTTATATGTTATACACCATATTAAAATTGATAAAAATATGCTTCAAAAATATATCTATAATGATATATAAATTTAATAATTCTATATGAAATATTTTTAAAAATAATATTTGCTAATCAATATTATTTTAAAATGTAAATATTTTTACTAAAAATTACAACTAAAAGAAATACAAAAAATAATTAAAATTATGATTATTAGGTAAAATATCTAATCTAATGCGTGAGATACTTGAATACTAAGTGGGTAAAATAGAAAAATAAACTTGTTTGAGTTATTTTGGCAATTTTATTTTGGCAAAACTGATGCGAATGCTGTTATAGTAGGAGGATAAAAGATTAAGATACATTAAAAACTCATATTATTTTATAAGGATTATACAAAGAACTATAACTCTTTGGAAATTGGAAGACTAAAATTTTATCTCATTTAATAAGAGTTAAAACGTCTTGATAGAGGTCAAAAAGAATACCTTCAATTAGAACAGACCTAATAGTTTGCTAGAAGTTACAACTATTTCCATAATTATTTCGAGCCAAAATTTTTAGTATAAAATTTTTTATGTGTAATTTTAATTATAAATTTACAGTATAATTTTTTTTTTATGTAGATTCAATTACTCTCGTAAATTTTATATTTTATGCTTTGAGTTCGTCCCTGCCTTCAGTAATACTTACAAGTATTGCCGGTGTACTTGCTAGAAAATGAAAAACTATAATTTTTGTGTTGGAAGTACTAAATAGCTAGTGTCAGTGTAAAATAGGTCAAAAATACTTTTTCTTTATAAAAAATACCTAGCGTATTTTTAAAAAAGTATATCTTTTGTCTCAAAAATATAAATAAGTATACTTTCACAAGGTGCAAACCTCATATACTATGTAAAACCAAAAAAAAATAAAGAAAAGAAAAAGAAAAGAAAGAAAGAAAAGTAGAAGAAGTTTCGGTGGTGCTAAACAAGCCCATTGCAGTTTATCAACTTCTTATTTCATTACATTAGTCCTCATGGGGTGGCCCATATCTCAAATGGGCTATCTCAAATGGCCCATTTCAAGGGGTGGCCCATATCAATCTGGGCCTCACCCAGATTTATAATGGGCTAAATTGAGGCCCTATTTAGGCCTATTAAGTCTTCACAGAAAGCCCAACTATGCTTCGTCACTCTCTCTCTCTCTCTCTCTCTCTCTGCAGAAAGAAAACAGTATATGTTGAATGGCCATTTCAGCAAGGGGTTTCCCTCTTCGCCCTCCTCTGTTCCACTGCGTTCGCAAGGTATATACGTTCATATATGTATATCTTCTTGTGTGTATATGTTGATTGGAGTGGAATTGAGCTACAGCTGTTTCTTTCTTTTTTTATTTATTAAATGAAGGTCCGATTGAGCTCTGTAGCGGTACTTGAAAGTATCGAAGAGCATGATAATCTTGTTAGAGACAATGGTGAATTTAATTCCAATGACAAAGGTATATACAAGATTTTTTATTTTATTTTATTTTTAATTTTTACGCTTACAGTTGGAGAATAATATAAAGAAATAAAAAGTTGCCTCTACTAACTCGAGTTTTCAGTATAATTGACAATTATCTTGGTATTAGAGCTTTGTATCGAGAGGTCCTGAGTCTAATTCTCCCCCAAATCAGTCCATTATTACAAAAAAAATATAAAAATAATAAATAATAAATAAATATATATAGACAATAAAAAAAAGGAAGAGAAAAATAAACAAATTGTACGTGTCTGGCATTCATTAAAAATTGAGTCCGTCCACATGTGAAGGTGAGTGTTGAAGAATAATATAAAGTGATCAAAAGTTGACTCTGCAACCAGCTCGAGCTTTTAGTGTTATATGCGCTAGTTTTTGCCTTGTGGTTTTCGTGTTAACTGTGTAACATTGATTTTAGAAATTTGAATAATGTGGAGGAAAATAATTTACGTACCAATAATCATGTACCTAAGTTGTTAGTATGATGCGCGCTCGCACTATTTTTAAGGGAAAGCCTGATGCATAGAATATAATTACGTGTATTTATACAACTTTTGTACATTTTTTCCTGAGCGTATATCATCACTGTAATTTTGGAATTGAAGGTGGTAGTGGTAAGGCTATTGAATGGAAGAGATTGAGCTCTAAAGAGCTTGGGATCAGAAGCTCTATGATTTCGAAACCCACGAGAGTTGTTCTCAATAGCCTTAAGAGAAAAGGTATGGTTTTTGTTACTATTTTGTAAAATAATTGATTATTAGTCAAATTTCACATCCTGTAGTTGTAGTTTTAGAGACAGAACCAAGAATCAATGGTGAAGGGACTGAATTTACACTTTATATTTATTTTATTTTATTTTGGAGGCGGTCATTTGATGATTCTCATACTAAATGTATTTTCTAATGTTTTCTCAAATTTTCGCTAGGGTCTTTAGTTCCATCCCGTATTTGTTAATACATGTAATCCATGCCTCGTGAATCATTAACAAGAGTCACAAACTACGTTACCGAAATCACTAATATCCTAACGAACAACAAATTGGTACACACGTCACAATCGCACTCTTAAAATTTGTTTCCGGAAAGAAATCTAATTTAGACAAGTAAAATATTGATATTATTTCTATTAGTTTCGAGTTTGAAAGAATTATATTTTATATTTCAAAACAATTACAAAAGTTTAAGTTAGGTTTAACTAGATTTCACTTTTATGAAACTTAATACGGCGGCCTCATATATGCTAAGGTAACCTATAGAAGGGTAGCCCCTATCGTACCGCGTTTTATAATATGTAACATGCCACGTTCCCGTTTTCGTTTCACATTCCAAAATGATCCACGTTTCAAGTAACATAGGTCACAAAATGTCGAGTAGTTTTAGTTGTCAAGCATGTGTGTGTACTTTAAAAGCACATATCTCCTGTAATGAAAATATGAACATACTTTGTAGAGAAACTCTGGACTTTAGTCTTGCTTAATAGCACACGTGCCGTGGTGGTAAACAAGGAAGACCCTTTATTTCATACAGTCAACTATGAAAAATATCTACTTTTACGACCGCCTTGTTTAGTCCCCTGATTTTTCTTCGTACGTAAAGTTACATGGGATACTTAGACCACTAGGTATTATTAATCTCTGCTATGCAATTTGGAGCATGTTTGACTACAATATTGTAGTTTATTGGCTTGTAACTGATTTGTGGAACTCAGTAAAATACATTTTATTTTGCAAGCTTTCTAATGATTTGTCAAGGCATAATGCTTTCTCAGCTCGACATCTCCATTGAACCAAGAAATGGTTGTTTAATCAACTTAAATCTCTTCATATTTTTCACTCAAAGTTCCTCCCTGTTATGTTTTGAAATCATACATTGGTTTTCACAATTTTCTTTGGGTACATATAGGATTTGAAGTTTATCTTGTTGGAGGTTGTGTACGCGATCTTATTCTAAAGAGAACGCCAAAGGACTTTGACGTATTAACTTCAGCAGAACTTAAGGAGGCTAGTATTGTTCTGTTTTGATGTTAATTTCTGTATCCATATGCAAGATCCATTGTCTCCTGTGATATATTCCCATCTGCATAACTCAACTTTTGGCTGCATGAAAGTCATGCTACTTTTTCCTGCACATCCTTTTTGTTTATTATTATTAAACATTAGGGCTTCCCCAGGTTTTGTCTCCCATATTAAGGTGAGAAATGTTTATTTTAGAGTTTCTTGACAGATCCTTTGATTGATTTTTTGGCATAACTTTAATCTGAGGAAAATTTTTGGAGATCAAATGAGCATCAGCTACTTTTCGTTTGTCTATTATTGGAAGATTTGCTTTGTCTTTCCCTATCTTTCCTTTTTCTGGACAAGTTCCGGCGAACCCAAAGGATGTGGTCAACAGACCGCTTTCCAGTCCATTTGATCTCATTTCTTGTTTTATTTTCTTGAGCAAAGTTATAGTCCTCACCGAAGCTCTGATCAGATTTCACTATACGGGTCCCTTTGATTCAGAAAGTGCCTCAGTATTGTTTGAGAATGTTCCTCAGACAAATTTGACTTCAAGTTTAATAGCATGGAATTGTGTCACTTGTATAATCTGTGCTATGATTTTGAAAGTCCTGTCACGTGTGTGATACATCAAGGGTATTCCTACTTGTTGCAGGTGGTGAGAACATTTTCTCGATGTGAAATAATTGGCCGTCGATTTCCTATCTGTCATGTGCACATTCAAGATACAATTGTGGAAGTAGGTTACCTGCGGATATTTATTTTCTTTCTGATAATAGCAAATGGTCGGTCATATATTACTGCTGAAGACGTTACGCTGCAACTTGCACATTATTGTTTATTTGTGATATAAATTCTCTTGTTTGCCAGGTATCTAGTTTTAGCACGTCTGCGGCGAAGTTTGATCGAGATTTGAGTTTTTCTTTTCAAGATCCTATTGACTGTGATCAGAATGATTATATACGTTGGAGGAATTGCTTGCAGCGGGACTTCACCATAAACGGGTTGCATATTTGACCAACTTCTAAGTATTAATTTAAGAATGTTTTGGCAATGGTTTATTTGCTTCTTCCTATATTTTCTATTTTTTGAGTTAAGATAATTGGGCTCTTTTATCTTTGTTCATTGCTTGTTAAACCTCACAGTTTCTTCTCTCTTCGTGTCTAGGTTGATGTTTGATCCATTTGCAAAAATAGTCTACGACTACCTGGGAGGACTCAAAGACCTTAGAAAAGCTAAAGTACGATTTTACAAGTAGATATTAATTTCACTAAAATTAATTACCTCATATTTTATTTTACTTGGTATGCTTACTTCATTTTTTATGCATTAGGTTCGAACTGTAGTTCGCGCAAGTTTTTCATTCGTGGAGGATTGCGGTGAGTTTTCTTCCTTAATTCGTCCTTAAAAATTTATTGAACAGGTCTACTGGTCCTTAAAACTCAAACCATTTCCTTGAATATTATTTGAATCACTGACTCTGATGCGTCTGCAATTCTATTTCGTGGCAAGACAAATACACAAATGCACACGAGTCATCATCCTTGTCATTATTTTAGTTCCACAGTTGTCCTTGCCACCTGTCATCACAATCTCCTTCTTTTGCAGCTCGAATTTTACGTGCAGTCAGAATTGCTGCTCGTTTAGGGTTCCGCTTTACAAGGGAGACGGCTCAAAGTATTAAAAATCTATCCCATTCGATTCTTAGACTTGATAGAGTATGTCAAAAGCACTTTCTAGTATAAGACTTTAACCTTACTAGTTCTGTTAGAGAAACATTTTTCTTGACTTGTTCCCTTTCCTTCTGCAATGATTGTAGGGGAGGATTCTCATGGAAATGAATTACATGCTGGCATATGGTTCTGCTGAAGCTTCTTTGAGGTTATTATGGAGATTCGGGCTTCTTGAGATGCTTCTACCAATTCAAGTATGGATTCTCATTTGAAATAGTTGCTTTGTTGGTTAAATTTCTATATTGCAACTGTAATATAGCTCACTTTTGGCAGGCGGCTTATTTTGTTCAACAAGGATTTAGGAGACGAGACGAGAGATCTAATATGCTCTTGGTATGCTGTTTTTCGTAATGATATGTTTGTTGTGTCTTTCTCTTCAATTCAAGCCTTTACGTTTATCACTTTAGTCTTTATTTTACATTTTTCCGTTTCCTTGTTGCAAAATTTAGGGGTAGAACTGCAGGAACTAATATCCTTTGGTTTTATGTGCAGTCTTTGTTTTCTAATATGGACAAACATTTGGCACCAGACAGACCTTCTCATAGTAGTTTGTGGTAAGAATTTTGTTGTTTGCTTATTTATTCTATTAGGCTTGAGAGCTGATGAATCATGATTGCAGTTTTATACTCGTCAATCCTTATTGTCATCAAGTGAAATTTATGCCTTTGATAGTATTATCAATTTGCTGTAAGATTCATATTGTCCTCGAGTATAGTATCTGCTTGTCCAAGTGGACTAACACTTCGATTTTTCCAGGAACATTAGAAGTGTTCTATATGCATCTTTGTGGGCCATATATATACTGATTAAAAGTAGATTTTAACATTTATATTGGAATGTCATCTGCTTATAGAATAATAGAGATAGAATGTTGACGAGTTTATGTTATCAGGGTTGGGATTTTAGCATTTCACAAGGCTCTCTGTGATCAACCTAGAGACCCTTTAGTAGTTGCAGCTTTTAGTCTCGCTGTTCACAACGGCGGGGATATATCAGAGGCTTTAGACATAGCAAAAAAGATTTCAACTCCACATCAGACGACCTTTAATGAGTTACTGCAAACCCATACTCTTGAACTTGATGATTTGAAGGACGAAGTTATGGATCTAGCTGCATCAGTTAGAAGAGTGCTGACTAACATGACGGATGAGTATTTCATCTCACAGGCAATGTCCAAGTATTCGAAAGCACCGTACTCGGATCTGGTTAGTGCTCAAACAACTGCTCTTCATTCTTTAGTTTGTGTCTAAAACTTGTTTTCTTTGTTTTGAGCTCCGGTACGGTTTTCTCTTGCCCAATCTTTTGGTGTTTGTATGGGTTGGGGTGGTTTTTTTTCTTTTTTGGGTGGTGGTGTTGACTCCAAAATCCAGAGTAGCTTTTTGTAACATTCTAACTCTATGACAAAATCAAACATTAGAAGCATAAACTTTAAGTCGGGTGCACTTCCCTCCTTCCGGAAATCATTATTATGAAGCATGCCCAAAAAAAAAAAAGCTCAGTATGTGCTCAACTGGAGAATTTTATGGCAAAAACTACACCATGGGCTTAACTTGCAAGCATAAGTGTAAATTGCAAACTAAACAACTTGCTTCACTTCGTTCCTTTGTGTTTGAGACTGGCAAAGGCATTATTCGGAAGTTTATAGCAACTCTGCTTTTGTTTGCAGGTATTTATCCCTTTAGGATTATACTTGAAAGTGTGCAAGATTTTCCAGTGTGTGAGGGACGGCAAGGAAAATGGTTTTTTGCCAAAGCAAGGTAGTAAAATTGACTACGAGTTGTTAGCCTTGGGCAGCATGCAGGAAGTTCGACATGTTTTTGCAAGGATTGTTTTTGATACTGTATATCCGATAAATCTCAGCCGGGGTTAGAGTAACAGATAGCTAGAGTTATATGTTAAAAGTTATAGTTGTTAAATTTTGGCAAAAAGATAAATTGAGCAAGTGTTGTACCAAATCCATTAATACCTTATTTTTTTATTTTTTGCTTCCAAAAGTAGAAGATATAGTGTTTAAATTTTGGGCAAGAAGATCAAGAATTTACAAGTGTTGTACAATTGTACCAAATAAAGAAAGTTGTGTTTCCAATTGCTTCTCAAAATTAAATTTGTTTTAAATTGCTAATGGTTCTACTGGGATTAATATTAGTGAATGGAAATTTTCAACTTTTAATGACCTTTGTGAAGTTCATACCAATTCTACTATACTACTACGGAGTGAACAAAATGAGGCAGCAAAACCCCAAAAAAACTACAATATATGAAAGCACAGGGGAAATAATTTTTTTCATTATTTGATATGAATTGGCAAAGCCATCAAGGAAAATTACAAATTGTTCGGAAAGGAAAAATTACCCTCTAGAATAGCAAAATTCAGATACAAAATTGTAAGATAAAATGTGCTGTGTAAAGAATTGAGGTCTTGTGCTGCTTCATATACCATTTAATATGCATATAATATATTACTAGAACTACATCTAAGCCAAAACAACAAATATAAATGAGAACCTCGATAAGCTACGAAAATCTGTTTCTTTAAAACTCAGCAACTGTGACATTCTTACTTCGCCGCCCCGGTGGATGGAGGAGGAGCACCACCAGTAGTTGGTCTGTTGCAAGCAAAAAGCCAAAATATTAGTCGTTCAATACTGATACATACAAGAAGATTATACCAACAGTGTGTTAGAATAAATTGGTGAATGAGAATCTCCCTATTAATTATGTTTCTGATGGAAAATTGACACAATATTCTTGTACAAATCTGCACAATCTTTCCTTTTTCTCTTTTCCTTAGCATAGTAATTACCCAGTGAAAACTTGAAGAAGCTAAGAAACTGTATAAACAGGACTTTTAAGAATTAACAAGGAGTACAAGGTCGAGCGACTTACAGTCCAACAAAGACTTTGAAAGCATCGTAGATACCCCATTGAGCTCCGGTTAGAGTTCCGATCATAACTATACGGATGGGAAGTCCTCGTGTAAACAGACCCCACATGCCTAGCTTCTTCACCGCCTATAACAAACAATTTCATAGCATTAGCAAAGTAAACATAAGTTCACATAAGTTCCTGTTTCGGAATTTGAGAGGATATGAAGCCAATAAATTTGCGATAAACAAAGGGTGGTTAGTTTATTTCAGTCGAAGTTTTTTGTATGAATGCTAAAAGGATTTATAAATCCTTCCATCTCACGTCTGTATACACATCGGAGTCTTCAAATCCCCAAGTTCCACACAGGATTAGAAAAAAAGGAAGACGATAATTATATTCTATGAGTAATGGGTGTGTTGAGGACTCACATCACCGACCGTAGCTCCATTGGTACTGTTTAGGAAAGAGACCAGATTATCAGCAGGATGTGAAACGATGGCACAGAATACACCGGCAACATATCCGCCTGCAAAGCTAACTCCAAGCTGCAAATTTTTGCTGCATTGGTCCTTGGGTTTTGGGATAGCATACTTGTATATGAGCTCCACAATCGTTTCAAAAGATGCAAACTTCATCATGGTATCTGAAAAATATACACTTTGTTACAGAGAAAAATGAAAAAAATTTCATTTCCATAGAAATAAATAGCGGGAAATGGAAGACTTAGACCTGCATAATATTAGTCAAATTTCTATACATAAAAATGAGCTTAACAGTAGCGCCATAATGAAGTGTGAACACAAAATGAAAGGATACAATCCTCAAATTGCCCAATCCCTAGTTTGATCTAAGATATAAAAGGTAGAACACAAATTAACTTAAACTGATAATCGTCGAAAGCATCATGACTCTAATAGTCCTTAACAGCTATCAAAGGGAATGTCAGCTTACATGGAATCTGCCGTCCCCAAAGAGGAACAAGCCCTTTGTAAAGCCTGCAAAAAAGCCCCGAAATCAAAATCTAATCATCTCAAACAAGAAACCAACTAGAAATTCTTATCATATAAACTGTAATTAAAACCATAATATTTATGCTTGATCAGAGCCATACCCAAGAACACCTTCAGCCTTAATAAACTTTGGAAGACCATCTGATAATCCTCTGGCAAATCCACGTTGAGTTTGGACACGAACCTTCACTGCCTCAAATGGGCAAAGGGAAACATCAGCAATCACTTCCGCAGATGCAGAGCCAGCTAGGTAGATCAAAGTTTTGTACTTTTTTGCATACTCTGGGCCAGCAATGTCAGAGTAGTATTTCTTAAAGAACTCATAGAAGCCAAACTTGCAAGCGCCTTGTGCACTGTAACCTAGTAAGGTCGGCACCCAACCCCTGAAGAAACCTTTCACTCCTTGCTCCCTAAACAAGACTCCAAATCCGGACCTAATGCCCTTGTATTTTGCAGGATCAATCTGAAAATTTGGCATGGCCAATGTCAAATAGTTTCTATGGTAACCGATAGCATCATTACAGTTAGAACCTCGAAACTATAGTTTATGAACAAATTTGTTTATTTAACACCAGATGAAAAATATACATATCCGTACTTTATGTGCCACATAGAAGACTACTATATGTAAAAGGAGAATACAGATTTGGTGCTTCTTAGACTTGGCGCTACAAATATAGCGATCCCCACAAAGAATGAAATTACACAAGATTCAAGCAAACTCACAAGTGCTCAATATCGTAGAGAGGAAAAAACTAAAGATGCATACTGTCAAGCAACTGCACTGAATTAGAAACAACCCTAACTCTGTTAGATAATTCCAAAATCAGTTCTAACCCAAAACCCAACAACCATACATAACTCCACAAGAATGTCACGATTGTAAAATTCCTACAATAATTTGATACGGTTAGGTGCAGTTAATTAGACATCTACGAAAGAGGGGGAAAAAAAGAAAAAAAACTCATAAGAATATGGTAGCCTTTTTCCAATGAACAAATGCCTGATCTAAGAAAGGCGGCAATCATGTTCAAAATCCGATAAGACATGATAGAGTAATTAAATACTAAATATTTAACAAAAATATTAGTAGTATATTATATAGTTCTTTGTTGCGCCTTTAATAGTGGAGTATACAGAACCAATGGGTGAATTGCACTAATGGTTCCCGTTGTTTGAAAATCATGCATATAAACTATACAAATACCTATATTTAGATCTTATACGCTATGTTATCCTAAAAAATAAGAATAACGCATGGGATCTAACTAAATACTTCCTCCGTACATAACTAATTGTCCAATTTTACTGGGCATAAAAATTAAGATAAAGTAAAAAAATAGGTTTTAAAATTTAAATTTGATGCAACTTACTAAAATTGCACTTATAAGCTTTATAGGGATAAAATTTATGAAATGATAATTTTAGTATTACATTCAGTTTTGTAATAATCATACATTCCCACAGTGGAAATAGGCAGTTTTTTTTTTTTATGCCCTAAATAGAAATAGACAATTTTTAGATAAAATAAAAAATAAATTTTCAAATTTTAATTTTATGTAACTTACTAATTTTTAATTTAATTTGAGCCCCACAGTTTTGCTGTCTTCTTTTACAAATAATAATTGTATGGTTTGATCTGACAAAATTATTTAGAAAAAAAAAAATTGATATTAAAATTTGAATTTGATACAATTCACTAAAATTGCACTTATAAGCTTTATTGCGATAAATTATGAAATAATAATTTTGGTATTGTATTTAATTTTGTAATAATTATACATTCCCAAAATAGAAATAGACAATTCTTTTGGATCCCAAAAATAGAAATAGGCCATTTATAAACGCTTAAAATAAAAATGTGGTAATTATTTGTGGACGGAAAAAATAATATTTTAATAAAACGATTCAAATGAACTTACAGCCCCCCGCATTCTCGATCAGGTCCTTTGGGATAAAACAATCAAAAGGTTCGAACCAAAATGATTGTTCAATTTTTTATGCGTGCTCAACTATTTTAATACCAAGCAGTAGCGATTTTATCTGATGTCAAGATTGGACTGTAGCCCTGCAGGGCCTGATTTACAATAAAGGAGTTTTTTTTATTATTATTTTGACAAAATTATACCATTTTGCTTGCCTTGGTTCCCAAGAAATGAGCTTATTGGGCAGAATCCTGGAAGGCTGATACAGGATCTGTATGATAATTACTTGCCAGGTTACTTACCTGTATACCCCGGGTTTTGCATTAAATTACGTTGATTTGCCCCTGTAGTTGTAGTTGTTAATGAAAAGTGTCAATCTCTGGGGTGAATTAACAAATATGGGATGTTTGCTTGTTCAATTGCAGTTTCCTGGATTATTAGTAATAAAATGTGATGTAAGATAGTGTAACTTTTCCCATTGTCGATTTATCGATTTTTTTATGCTAGTATTTGGGCAAATTAATATTAACCTTCGAAGTAAAATTTCTCCCAAAATTTTCGTTGGCAGTTTCACATTGTGTCTTATAGTTTAACCCTTACGAAATTAACTCCGAGTTAACTTCAATTGGAGTGAATAATCTCACTTGCATAAGATAGCAAATGAGGGATTACAATTAAGTGGTACAACACAAATTGCTAAGATAGTAACTTCAACCGGGGTGAAATAATCTCTCTTGCATAAGATGGTAAATGAGTTAACTTCCAACGATGTTCTTTAATTGTTAAAAAAAAAAAAAACCCAATAAAATCAACAAGTGAAAACACAAATTGCTAAAAGTTCATACTTTTAACCCATTACTCTATTTTCACCGGATTGAAATTATGTACTGTTTTGTCTCATTATTAAAAAATAAATTTTTTTTTTTCCAAAATGATTAGTGTAATAAATTTAAATAATTTATAAAGATAGTAACAGTATTTTTTATTTTATTTTATTTTCTATCTTCAGATAAATTTTGAGAAATACCACCAAGATATTTACAAATTACTTCACACTAATATTTTGAAAAAAAAAAACAAAAAAAAAAAAGGATTGAAATAGTACACTTTTTCACCTACACTCGAACCTCCTTTACGCATGCTAGCATCAGGCTGCACAAACCGTTTCATATTTTTGTCTTTTCATGCGAAGCAGAGAAAATAGTTAGAAATTCATCATAAACATTTTCAACAAGTTTAATTTGGGTGTGAAATTCATTTACAGAATTACTCTCTGAATGGTTTCATGGACAACTAAGGGAGACTTTTTTGGCACTTGCTAATTCAACCATTTTTAACTAATGTGCGACTATTTCACTTAAAAATTTAAAATATGAGAAAGAATCATATTATATTATTTATTGTGTATTCTCATTTGTAGCATTTTTTAGGCAATAAGGGTAAATATTATATTATTTATTATATTATGCAATACGTCTCCTCACTTGTGGTTTATTTTTTTTAGGCAACAAATGCAATTGAACTTTTAATAGGGTAAGAGGTGAGATTTGAGCTCATAATCTCTATCTGCTGTGATAATATGTTAATTGATATGAGACTATCTCACTTGAAAACTTAAACTGTTATAAAAAGAGGCATTATATTATTTACTATATTATTCAAATAGCATACTCCTTTTCATGTCACATAATGTTAGTTCCAATTAATCATGTTGTTTCCAAAACGATGTTAAAAATGGGTAGCCGCGTTGAGAAGTGAAATTATACAAAGTGAGAACGTATAATTGCCAAATATGGAGTATAGGCATGGCTACTTGTACTACTTCATGTCCTAGTTTCACCGAAGGGACTTGTAAGAAAATTGAGATAAATAAGAACTTTCTTATTAATACGAGGTAAGTTTTAAACGAAAAATTATCCTTTCAAGACTAATAAAGAAGTTAAAAGCATCCCATTTAAAATTTTAATTTTGTTGCGAAAACAAAATAAATTTGTTATGAAAAAGAAATAACAATTTTGAGGGAAAATATTTAAAATATTTAGTTTAAAAACTTCAACCAAGCAACCAAACAAGTCAAAAAATATATCACTATGAGCACTACGAGAAATTTGTTTTATGCCCATGCCCATCGGATGATGTAATAGTGTAATGATGAAATATTTGGAGGATATGAAAAGTAAGACTCATTAAATGTTGAAAACTTCTTGGAAAAGAAAAATGAAAATCAATTCTGCAAATGCATTTCAGTGTTTACTGGTTGGTGTTCATGTGTTTTTATTAAGAAATCAAAACATCAGATTCGGTATCATTGCAGTATATGTAGATGACCTCCTTATGCATTTAATCAATAGAAAAAGAATTTAAAATAAATGGTTATTCAAAATGTATCGTATAATTTGTTTTTGTCACTATAACATAAAGAAACATATGCAGCCCTGGTGGGGGATTCATCTCTCACAACAAAGGCCCAAGGTTGATTTATTTTTATTACACACAAACAATTTGATGTTTAACATTTTCTATTGTAGATAGTGAAATCTTGGATACGTTTTTTTTTCCTTTTTTTGTATAAAAGGTTAATGATGATTAGTTATTTATTTTTACGCATATTTAGAATTCGTTAGATAATTAGAATAGTTGGTTATATTGAATATGATTAATCAAAAGAATAATTTATTCCATGATTTATTATTTATTTTTATGTACATACTTAATTGACAAAGAAATTTTTTATTAGTAAATAAAGAAATAAAAATATTAATGACTGACATAATGAAAGAAATTTACTACACAATATTTTTATTGATAAGTAAACAATTAAAAATATTAAATTATTTCCAATTTACAAATCTAGAAATATATTTAATATAGTTTAGCATCAATGGACATCTGTGAAAGGTTCAAGGTGGTCCATAATTTGATAAAATGACTTTTTTATAAACTTAAAAATTTAATGAAATACTGGGGATGAAATGGACAAAAAAAATAAATCTTTAGTATTAAATTGATCCAATGGTATCTTTGATAAATTTCCTAATGTAAAGGTGAGGAAAACAATCTGAAAAAGAAAACGACTTCCATAAAACTCGAACTGATTTTTGTGACTAATAATGCATTGCTAAAATTTTATTCTTTAAATAATTACCCCCCTTGCCATAGTGTAGGTACGCACATGCTTGGAAGGTAATTTGATGTCTTTGTTTTGCAGGAAAAAAATGAGCAAAAAGAATAATTTTAAAAAAGTTGGATTTTCTGTTTGTTTAGATGAAAAATATGAATTGATGGAAAGAAATTATTTTTCAAATTTTTTTATATATATAAAAGTTGTTCCCTCTAGCTATCTTCACTTTAATTGTGATATTATCTATATAATTACCTAACATGTGTCGCCATAAATTTAGGATTCAAAGTAATAAAACTTACCATATTAAAAATTATTAAA
>MKEJ01103661.1:4372-16468 GCA_001753735.1 Embelia ribes | reverse complement strand
ATTAATCCTGGTGTAAACAATAATCTGTCAAAGTGATTTTGTTGTTCAATATCCACAATAAGAGTCTGCCCTATCTCATACGCATAATAAGCTGACATGGCCTGCATATATTATCAGATAAGAAATATGTATTGTCAAACATTATATAAGCCTTCCAAATTCAAATTTCCAAAAATATAAAATAAAAAACAAAAAATGGAGATGCAGGGTATCGATCCCCGTACCTCTCGCATGCTAAGCGAGCGCTCTACCATCTGAGCTACATCCCCACTTTGTCAGTCGGTTTGGAAATACATATATGTATAAACAAATTGTGGTTTTGTCAAGGCGATATTGTAATTTAGAAGAAACAGACGATGTGGTATATATTTTAGAAAATGTGAGATCAATAGAGATTTTGTTGAAACTATGGGACCTTTTCTGTAATTAATCGATTTTTTATTTATTTTTAACTGTGAATATCAGTCTTTTTTGAGCGTTGACCAGTTGGACTCCGAGAGAGAGAGAGAGAGAGAGAGATGGGGTCGTTTCTATCTGCTTTGTTCGGAGGCTCCGCCGCCGCGGCGGAGGATTATCCGGCGGCATCGTCGGATCCATCTCGGGTCATCGAATTCCACTCATCACACAGGTGGCAGCTCCACTTCAACGATACCAAGAATATCCCCAAACTCGTATATTTCCCACGCTCTCATATATATACATATATGTATTACTGTATCGGTATGCAGATCTGGATTTTAATTTCACCAATATCTGTGTCCATCCCCTGAATTAGAAATAGATTCAGGAATATAGAGATCACCTAGAGTGAACTTCCGGTTCAAGGGGATTTCTGTAGCAATGCTTATGAAATTAGATACACTTGTGTGAGCATCCCCTAAAATATAATTCATGAATTTAGGATAGAGTCACTACATACAGTGATTCCATTTGTGATTAGCTGTTTATAGTCTCTAAAATTTAATCGTATAGCCTCAAACTTTAGATTAGAGCCTGAGGTTTGAAACCCCTAAACTTGAAAATAGAACTGGGGATTAGTTGTAGTCCATTAGTTCAAAGGGATTACAATAGCATACCCTTTATATTTTGGGAGATTAAATAGTATTTGTTGAAGTAGGGGCAGGATTATTTTGAATCTAGGTTTTGGAAATAAATGGTATTTGTTAAAGCAGTGGCAGGATTATCTTGCATCTAGGTTCTAAAATAGGATAGAATCTCATTTAGAACCAGGAGTATTTGTGTGAGTGCCCTTAATTACTACATTTGTGTTTTGTCATTTGAGTATATATGCGTGTAGATGGTGGTGGATTTCTCAGCAAAGTGGTGTGGGCCCTGCAAGATGATGGAGCCGGCGATCCACGCCATGGCAGCTAAATATACTGACGTGGACTTTGTCAAGATTGATGTCGATGAGCTCTCGGTAGTAATCTTAGCTTCTTCTACCTTAAGTTCTACGTTCCATTCAATCCTGTAGATAATACGGCCTATTACCTTGGACTCATGTTTCAGATTGCTAAAACTGATGGTTGAATCCAATTGAACCTACGGATTCAGAGAATTTTGCGGCTTGTTTGTCCAGTGCTTTTGAGTTGATCTTATTTGATCTTTTAGCTTCTTAGTTGTCTAGCGCTGCTCAGCTTTTAATTTATTTAGTTTTTTACCAAAAATCTAGAAAATTTAAGCTTGATATATTTAGTTTTTTTGTTAGTTTAAAAAAAAATGATTAAAATGTACAACCATAAATTTAGTATTTTCTTGGTTTCGTTTGCTTTTAAGCAAGAAAAAGTTGCCTCCTTTCAAGCTGAGCAAAGAACTTTTCAAGCTAGGTCTATCAAGTTCAAAACTCTTTAGCTAGGTTAAAAAGCCTTTTCCTTCAAAAGTCAAACGGTTCAACAACTTAGCTAAATCGTGGAAATAAAAACTGAGCTTAAACTGCAGCCTAACAAGCTTTTAGTGTTTTCCTGTTTCATCAGTTAGACTGTGTTGGAAGCTTAGTTTACCCTGCTGATTGATTTAATTTTATAGTGTATTCCTATTTCCAAATGTTGGTGTTGATCGGTTAAAATTGATGTTGATTCTCGGTTAACTCACAAACCTTGTGAATTTTGTGTTTTCCGGTTTAAAATGTGCCCTTTTTTTTTGTGTTTTCAACTAACCTAGATGTTTTTGAGAATTTTGAAAGCTATATACTGATCATTTTGAATTTGTTTGGGGAAAGAATAGGATGTGGCAAAAGAGTTCAATGTGCAGGCGATGCCAACGTTGGTGGTGCTAAAACAGGGGAAGGAGGTGCATAGGATCGTTGGGGTAAAGGTGAAAGAGCTGGAGAAGACTGTGGAGAAGCACAGAGAGAGGCCTAAATTCGCAGCTTGAGTTTATTTTGACGATCAAATCTTTTTATCTTGTCTTGCGTTATTATGCTACCTTGAAACTCCAGATGTGATGAATGTGAGTCGTCTTTCTGATCTGAGATTGAAATGCTCAATAATCTACCCCCATTATGTAAATGTGGATAGCTATAAATTATAATATTTGACCAAAGAAAATGTTCCATTGGATATGGATGTACCCCACTATGTAAATGTGGATAGCTATAAATTATAATATTTGACCAAAGAAAATGTTCCATTGGATATGGATGTAGAGTTTTTTTTTCCGTGAATCAATTGAATGCACGTGTGCATATATGGGCACAAGATGTGCACTTATGTTAGCCATCCAATTTGGCTGTGTTACAGAAAATTCTATACCTCTTGTGGAGAAATTAAATTCATAAAAGAACAGACGTTTTTTCACATACAAATATGTATGAAATTCCTATGTAATACATATAGGCGTTGCATGTAAGGGAACGAGTGATTATTTACATTTTTTATTTTATCATTGATTTCACTTTTTCTATGTTTCAATGCTCTCTTTCTCACGTCTCAACGCTAGTATACTGTACTTGTATGTACAAAGGTTTTTTACTATGAGAGTTTTGATGGTATAGTTTTAATTGTCTAATGACAAACCTTTCCTGGAAGAAGTTTCACTTTGAACCAAAGTCTGTAGGAATATACATTTTCAAAGTAAGGATAAAATTCCACACATAGCGGAATAGCCTGCAATTCCTAATCCCCAAAATATGTTGACATCCTCCTTAAGAAACTATCATGGATATCTTTTTTGTGAAAATTATGATCTGAAAACACATGTACTTGCATATAATGCATGGACAAAATTATTCCATGATATTGTTAAGCTTAAAAATTCAGAAATGATGAATGAACCAACTTAAGAATATGGGACTACCGCAGCCCCAGTACAAAAATGGAGATAAACACTTAAAATAAGCTTTTGCGTATCATAAACTGCTTGATCGATTATAATCATTCCAAATCAATAGATATACTGGTTACAACATATAGGTTCTCATGGTTGCAAATGGTTCTAAACTCATGATGAAAGGAATTCTTAAATCGAATTGGCTTTACATTAGGCAGCAGTTTTATTATGCGTACTAAACACGTATAAAATGTATCGTCGTCATCAAACAGTGTATGATTGCTGAATGGTGTCTATGTCCAGGCCCTTCAACTTGACAACAGATTCAACATGCCCTTTCAGTGTATGCAATTCTCTCAACCTGGGGAGAGAAAAATAGAGAGAGGAAAGATTCAGAAATTGCACTCACCAGAATACTTAATATAAGCAAAACAATTGTTGTAGACTAAGCATAATCAGCAATGTATCAGCTATTTAGTTCAAATTCAAGGGTGTAAAGCATTAAATAATAAATGGGAAATATCAATGTGTGTGTTAAAGTTAGCAAGCCATCAACTTTTTCCATTTCAACAGGTAGTATACAAGCAACCACAGATATCTACATACACATACATTGATGCAGATATGATTTTATTATGTCATACTTTGAAACCTTCCTTGTACAAAGGGAAAGAGCATAGAAATAAAGCAAGAATGTATTAGTACCCGAGGGATGAAAAAATATACAAGTTAATTGTGTTTACCTTGCGATCTCAGCTCGTCTTTTTGCTTCTTCAGCCATCTGATTAAGATCTGCATAAGCACGATCCCCTATTGTCATCTTAGTCTCAGGAGGTTGCAGCCCGTGGAGGGTCCTCTGTGCTTGTGCCCATTTGAGCTCACGGTCTTCTTTTCCAAAATCCTTTTTCCTTGTAAAAGCAGTCTGTAATACAATTATTTTTACAGCATATGATTAGCCACGATATTCAACAATTAGACCATTTCATTTAACAGAAACAAAAAGATTTAAAACTAAAGGAGAAGAGTGTTTTTGCATACCCTTTGCTCAATAACTAGATCCCAAGCCTTTCCACTCATGGCATATCGAATAATGAACTTTATAATATCGAGGGGGATGTAGCATACAAGGTTGTAAAGCCAAATCACCCCAGCCCAACCCCATCCAATCCCTTCAATAGCAGCAAAACCCCAGTTCGCATAGACAGCAATCAATGTTGCAATCTGTTCAAAGATACAAAAGCATGTCCATAAGGCGATTCTTACAGTAATTAGAAGGTGCATGCTAAGCAAAAATTTATTTAAACCAATTTAAAAATTAAATACAAAAAATAAATCAGCAGTTCACTTACCAATTGAGCAAGAGCAAAAGCCCCCACAAGCCAGGCGCCAGGACGTTCAAGAAAAGACCAACTCCTAGAGCGGGTGACGAATATTAAGGCCTGACTGATGATGCTCACTTGAAGGTATATTGCAGATGCAAGCTTTCTGAAGTCATCATGAACTGTTTTTTCAAGGCTTGAGACCCCGAATACTCGCTGAGAAACACACAAAAGGCGAATTCGTTATTTGGAAAAGATAAAACTCCATAGCGTAATCTCATCTAAAGCACATAAACAGAAAATTAAACTGTAGCGAAGTTTTGGTAGCATCCGATTTCTAACTACTTGTATCAGCTCAACCAGTAATTAGTGCCAGGTGCATACTAAGTCTAATAAGATTAAGGCTGGGTTGAAAAAAAAGAAGAAGAAGATGACGAAAATGACTATAATACAAGGATTTAAAGACGCAACAGATAAACCATATGAGCTACCAAGTGAAAATGTCACGTAACTATTTTAAAAGCAAATAGCAAGTCTATAAGTTTTCTTACTGGAAAGAAATCTGTCTTGTATGCTGCCCAGAAGAAAATGACTGTCATCATAGCCAAATAACCACCAAGGACAATTCCAGTTGTGAAAATCTCTCCCAGCTTCCAGCTGTCTGGCAAAGGAGATGGTTTCACCCGATCCTTTGAAATTGTCATAATGGTACCTGGAATGTCACAGTTTTCAG
Organism: Embelia ribes; assembly: GCA_001753735.1. Lineage (NCBI taxonomy): Eukaryota > Viridiplantae > Streptophyta > Magnoliopsida > Ericales > Primulaceae > Embelia > Embelia ribes. The sequence continues at coordinate 11,149 of MKEJ01103661.1, read as the reverse complement.
AATATTCATCAAAAAAACAAGAAGAAAAGGAGGCTTACAAAAATCCTAAAGAAGAGTACGGATATGAGTGTAATAAGTCTCGGCATCCCTCTGTTTATAAGGATTGCATTGAATGACAAAATACGAACCATCATTGAGGATGGCAATGATCAGCACCATGAAGGGTGGGAAATCAAACTTCCAAATGAGTGCGAGCAACATAAATCCCATCTGTCACACAGATAAAAGGGAAGTAGGCAAATGGAAAGGCATCTTAAGAGGAACCTTAACACATTGAGACTTAATAAATGTTACATAAAACAATAACTTCAAAGCAGATTTGCAAAATTAGAGTACATACCACGATACGGATTGTAATTGAAACTGCATATATCTGTAAAACATTGACCCCGGTATTGAAACAAAATTAGTAAGTTAAAATACTTGAAGCAACTACTGTACAGTGTACAAGACCAATAACAAGGTCTGTAACTTTATGTAAGGCCCAAATCAGTTGAAGACAAACAGCCAGTCATAAGAAAAAGTATTGTCCATGTTTAACAATCAACTATTCATAACTCACAAACATACCGTATAATTTTTCATCCTCTGGAAAATTGCCCGGCTGGTGAGTACAGCACTAATGATGACACTGAGTCCAGGTTCTGTCAAGACTATATCAGAAGCACTACGAGCAGCATCAGTTGCATCAGCCACAGCTATACCAATATCAGCCTTTTTCAGAGCAGGAGCATCGTTAACTCCATCACCGGTCATTCCGCATATATGTTTTCTAGCTTGTAGCCGTTTCACAATCTCATACTTATGCTCTGAACAAAAGATTAAACAAGTATAATGAAACAAGAACCAAAGAAAAAGCACGAAGTTGCTGATACCAAGGTTTCCTTAGTTTGTGGTTTCAAAAGTAATTCCTCAAAATATTAGATTCAAATACTTGTTAAAGATAAATCTTTCATCCTAGAAACTCACTAGGTATAATATAATTCAAAAGGCCAGATATTATTCCTCTTTTAATCATTTTATGTAAAAAAGAACCCCAAATCCTCCCAAGCAAATTCTCTGAAATACTGTTTTAGGAATCCAGTTTTCTAAAAAGTGAGTACCTAAATTATGTGTACAAGTGAAGAAAAAATAGGGGAAAATGTCTTTAGCTTGCATATACATAAAGACAAAAAAAGAACTGCCCATTACCAGGGAAGACACCAGCAAAACCATCAGCTTTTTCAATCAGCTCATCTACTGGTAAAGCAACAATGGACTTATCCTTGTTCTGGCCTAACAAAGCAGATGAAGGATACATATTGGTTCCCATTCCTAAGCGCCTTCCTGTTTCCTTGGCTATGGCCAGCTGATCACCTAAGGAAGGTTAAAAGGTTCAGGGAGATGGAACAGAAAAAGAAAGTATAAAAACTTCTGAAACATAAGAAGGGTGAGCGGGGATATAATTTCAGAAAGATTTGACCGGTCACAAAAAATGGAAACAGTCTCGTTTAGAGAATAAATCAAAAACAGGAAAAAAAGGAAAAAGATCCGAAGAATGAAAAATAGATGCAAGACGGATTCTCATATGACTTTACTCAACATATAGAATTGCTTTAGTACAAAACGACAGCATTTTAATATCTGCAACTGCATGAGAAAAAATTCACCAAACAACCCAAAACCAAGGCTAGGTAAGCATTATCTAAATATTCCAAGAAGGAAGCTACATAATTCGACCTTTTGCCATTAGTATCGCTACATATATATTTATAAAACAACTTCAAATCACATGCTCCCTTCCCCCATTTTACTAATGCAAGTTTTAGTTCGCAGAAAGTTGTATGCGCACATATTATATAAATCAAACCACTCAAAAAGTAAGATCAGCATCCCTCTGTTGTGGCGTTACGACTTAATACTGACATTGACAACAATGATCTGACCGGAGTGATTATCCCGAAGGCAAACCGGTTAGAGATATTACTGCATACCCACCAGTTATCATCTTGACATTTACTCCCAGATTCAAAGCCCTTGTTATGGTCTCTGCACTGTCATGTCGAGGAGGGTCAAAAAGAGGCATGAGCCCAATAAATTGCCAGGGGCCTCCAGGACTCTCTTTCTTGCTGTCAGGAACTTCCTGTTGAAATGAGAAACAAAGGCATAAATAGCATAAATATGATTACTCTAAAAAACCAACTGATCTGATCAATTGTAGCTAAAAAGATAATAAGAAAATAGGTTGATTATGCTACCTGGTAAGCTACAGCAAGTGATCGTAAACCTCTCTCTGCAAACTTGTCAATCACCGCGTGAACTCTGCGCTCTATCTCCGATCTATTGTGCGCAAGATTCAATATCTAAAAACCATGTCCCATACACATATTAGGCACACCAATAATTGAATCCATTCAGGGCATTTGTCAACAATTTGCAAATTAGTTTACCTGTTCTGGTGCGCCCTTGCTGACTCGATGCATCTTACCTTCTTTATCAGTGTACGTGAGAGCTGTTCGCTTGTCAGTAGGGTTGAATGGAAGGAAGTGAACCTCCCTAATGCCAGCTCGTGCCTAATTTTTTAGGACAGGTTAAGATAAGAATTTAGAATCGTAAGAAAACATGTACAAGTAAAGAAGTACTAGTCTGATAGATGAAACCAAGAAAACATGCCCAAGTAAAGAAGTAATAGTCTAAGAAAACATGCACTGATAAGGAATTAGAAATAAAGGCATATATTTTGGTTACCACTCTGCACTGTAAAGTACTTAAATTAATTCACAAACCTCTTTTGAATCAGCCAACATTCCCACAATAGCAGCATCAATTGCATCTTGATTTTCAACCCGAGACGCTCTTGCAGCCATCAGAACCACAGTATCAACGTTCACGCCTCTCTCAAAGACCTGCAAAAATATATTCAGGAAGAAATGGGCAGATAAACAAAGTCGTACAAATTTCTTGAACGAAATGACGAATCTCATGTGTGATGGTTTCAAGTTTTTCTAAAATACTGAGTGCAGTGCCTTTAAATTGTCAAAATATCACTTCCAGACCATTCTAATCGATTCAATACATTTTTTCTGTTGGAATAACATTGTTTTTAAGAAATTCAGATTAAAAGAACCTCAATCAGATTTTTGTCCACAGTCAGCTTGTTCAAAGTCAGAGTTCCCGTCTTGTCACTGCAAAGTACATCCATTCCTGCCATTTCTTCAATAGCTGTCATTCTTTTCGTGATGGCTCCCTGCAGTAGTACAAGATAATTATGCTCTTGCGTATGCTATCAAATCTCAAAATCCAATGGAGGAGGTTAACTAGAATGACCAACAAACCAACCTGCTGAGATAGGCGGTGGGAGCCTATTGCCATAGTCACGGATAAAACCGTAGGCATTGCAATTGGAATTCCTCCAATTAGAAGTACCAGCAGATTATCGATTCCTGGACGATAAGCCCGATGCTGAATTGGGTACATAACAATGATCTCCACTAACATCCCCACAGCAATAGAACATATACAGAAATTTCCAATGGCAGTCAAGACCTATGAAACGAAAAAGAAAATTCGTATTATGGGAAAATGAGAAGCAAAGACAACAAGATGTGAAACAAAAGCAAAGGCAACAAGATGAGAAACAAATGAAGAAATTTGGGATGCAGTATAATACAATTTACTGACAAAAGCCCTTTTTTCTCTTTAATGAACAAGAAACTGGATGTACTTGTACTTGAAGAACCACTTGGAAAATTTTCTATTTACCGTCTACTGATTCTCTCAGAAAATATAATCCTGACCAAAAAAATTTTTTAAAATTTACATGCCAGTTACCTTTTGAAAATGCCCAACTTGATTTGTGCTGTCTACAAGGTGGGCAGCTTTTCCAAAGAATGTGTGCACACCAGTGGCAATGACAACTGCTTCAATCTCTCCCTGTTTGCAAGTGGACCCTGAATAGACCCCATCGCCAGCATTTTTTGTCACGGGAAGAGATTCACCTGTCAGAGCAGACTGCACAGCCCAAACAGAGAGATCCCAATAAGATTGAGAACTTGGTAAAACATAAAATTAACATATCGCAGCCCGACAAACAAACCTGATCTATTTTCAAAGGATCGCCATCAAGGAGACGTGCATCAGCAGGAATTATGTCGCCGAGTTTAATGCTGATTACATCGCCAGGCACAAGAACAGCTGCATCTTCCTCATTCCATCTCCCATCTCGAAGAACCTGCATTTTTCAGATACATGATGTCACAGACTGATTAGTGTAAGGCAAAGCAAAACCGCACGAGTGAATAATACGAAAGGTATAAATTTCTTCAAAAACCATACCGACCAACAAACCAACAGAATTTACCTGAAACTAAGAGGATATATAGCTAATGCTATCCAAATTCAAGTACCTTAGCTTTTGGTGCAAGGCGTGCCATGAGAGCTGCAGCTGCATTCCCAGCGTTGTTCTCTTCCCAAAAACTTATGGTAGAGTTAATAATGAGCAGAGCAATGATCCCAACAAAATCCTGCCAATCGGGTGGTTTTCCCTGCAAAACATGAGGACCACATAGATTTCCAGTAAGCAAATCGTCCACTAGAAATCAAATTTGTTAGGATAAAGAGAAATCTGGATTTTCTGGGCAGTGCAAGAGAATAAAACCAAACACAGTTAATGAATAAACGAAATTCAGCTACCCAGTCCAGGAAAAAGAAGTAAAAGGATCCTCACGCTGTGGCTGGCTATGATAAGCTAACCCAAGTGGACAACCACCAGGATAGATTTTAATCTTTTGAAATCAAAAGTAACCACAGACTTGACAATCCTCAAACCTTAGCACAACTAGAAGAAACAGTGCTTACCCCACCATTGGCGAGAGCTATAGCCATAATAGCCGCAGCTTCCATGACCCATGAAAGAGGGTTCCACATAAAACCTAAGAACTTCAGAAGCTTACTCTCCTGAAAAAATAAAAATAGATAGAAAAAAATAGATGAAAGCAAGTTCCCAGAAAACAAAGAAATCTAAATATATAAGCGTCATAACCAACAAGAACTACACCAAGAATAGCATAAAAGGCAAAGATTAATGTGTAATCATGTGACACCTCTTTCTCCTCGAGTTTGTTTGGGCCAAATAGCTCCAGCCTCTGTTCTGCACTTTCTCTGGAGAGTCCATGTTTATTACACCTTAATTTATCAAAAACCTCCTCTATAGGTATTGTCTCCTACGAGGCGAAATTGCAACAAACATTACCATTCAAAACCAATAAACCAACAGAAACACACACAATTATGCTCCCATATATGACAACCACAAACACTAATAAAAGGAAAATTTGAAAACTTTACATAACATTCCACTTCAAAACCATTAAACCAACAGAAAGCTGCACAATAATCCTAACCACAGTCTAGACTCAAAGTAAATCAGAAAATATGACTGCATCAAATTATAATCCTCCCAAGACTCCAATTCAAACTCATGAAAACAACTGAAAACCATATAACTATGCCCCTAATATAACAACTATGAACCCATAGTTAATCAAAAGACAGAAATTGTATGATCATGAAAGCACCATATGAAATCAAAAGCTCGTGAACGTTTGAATTCCAAACCATTAAACTAAAAGAAACATACAAAATGATGCCATAATAACCACCACCAAAACAGTGAGCTAAAATTCAATAAACACAGATCCTTCTGAAAATCAGGAACATTCCATTTCAAAATAATCATACCAACAGAAGCATACACAGTCATGTCCATATAATTACAGCAACATAACCTGAAAGTGATCAAAAACGGGAAATTGCATACTGATGAAATCACTATCCGAAATCCAAATCCAATGACCGTTAAACTTCAAACTTGTCAATCTAGCAGAAACATGCATTAGGCCCATAATAACAACCACTAAAGCCTATGCAAAAATCCCATAAACAGAGACTCTAACCAAAACCATAAACCCTAGTGTACCATTCATTTATACGCTATATATACCTTTAATATATAATAATAATACACAAAGATTGTAATATTTATTAAAAATTGTTGAGAAAGATTAGTGCGTTTATTTTCTAAAATATAGACTATCAAAGAAGTCGAATTCCAAAGAACCGGATTTAGAATTTAAACACTAAGAAAGACTGACTAAGAAGATCAAAAACAGAAACTGTAAATAAATTTGAAATTCAAATCACGTAAACAATTTACCTCAAAATCATCAAAACCAGTAGAAACACACAAAATCATGCCCATAACAACCAGCAGAAACCCTAACCAAATTATTTTTAAAAACAAAAATTGATACCAGGTCCATAGCTTCGCTTTTGAGAGCCTCAATATCCATATCAGCCTCTTTCATTCTAGCCCCTGCAGAAAAAAAAATTCAAATCCATCACCTACACGTATATATACATATATATATATATGTGCATGTATAGATACATAATCAAACGCTTATAAGAGTGGAGAAGTAGCAGTAACCTAGTAAGTGAGTACAAAATCAAATTCAATTTCCCAATTAAGAACAATAATGGCCGCAATATTAGGCAAAATATCAGAAGAGAGTTGAAACTGAGAAAAGAAATCCTCTCTCTCTCTCTCTCTCGCTGTAGACTCCCTGCCTCCTACAGCTTCGGTAACAGCTTTTTTGGCATTCTGGGGCGATATATATTTTTCGATATAGATATGTATGTATATATATATATATATATATATAGTAGTGGCAGTAGGTGGAAGATCATCATGTACGTGCAAGTACATACTATTTCTCTTCATTATTTATTTATTTATTT